>VUQI01040986.1:0-29876 GCA_015106735.1 Paratilapia polleni | reverse complement strand
ACCCCCCCCCCCCCAATAATCTCTCTGCCAGAAGGTTTGCCATGCAGCATCTAGCCTAATTTAGGCCACTGCTAAACAGCTAAGTGTGTTACCTTGTCAGGCAGGCCGGCGGGCTGACAGACGATCCTGAGAGGCAGAGACTGTTTGTCACTCAAAGCCTTCAGGTGGCTGCTGATTCCCGTTCCCTCGATCTGCCACTGTCGCAGGTGGTAGGCAAACCTGTCACAAACCGGAGGCAAAAATATGTGATGTAGTACTGTTTTGTTTTGTTTTTTTCCCCCATTTTTGTACAAACTGATTTTTACCACGAGTTTTATCATGCAAACATCTCAGGTGTGTGTACCTGCGTCGGAAGGCCTCCAGATGTGTTTTGAGCATGAGCAGTCCCCTCTCGATGCTGGTCAGGCTGGAGTGAGCGTCCTTCTCCAGGTTGGCTGAAGCCATCAGGAGGCTCTCCATACACTTCCTGATGAACTCTTGCTCCTTCTCCAGCCCTGTCTTACCAGCTGAGAGACACACAAACGTTGCCATTTTTTTAAACTCACACTCAGATGATGAAGATGAAGATGCATTAGAAATGTTTCAAAGCATTTTTGTGCTTATGGGTGTGGAAAAAAAAAAAAGCTAAACTGCTGACTTAAACTTGACTTTTTCTGGAAACTATCGAAGCATCTGACTTGGTCACAGCTCAGTATGTAAAAACTGACCATTGATGTAGTAGGAGTTGATGTACTGGATGGCAGCACGGCTGATATCAGCAGACTGAGCTCTCAGAGCGATCCCCCACAGCTGGTCCATTCCACACAGCTGGAGACACACACAAGCCTGAATTAATCATCTACTCAAATCTGACTGAAGACAGCGTGATTGCTTATGAGCATCACATGCTTTTGTTTCCGAAATACTAAGCAGAAACTGAAGAATCTGTGTACCTCGCAGCTGGAGGCGTTGTCCAGCGCGCTGGTAGCGAGCCGGGCCAGGTTACAGAGGTGTTGAAAGAGGTTGAGGCCCGTCATGCTGATAGTCTCTGGTTTCAGCTGCGGCATCTGGAGACACACAGTTACATTAACAAACACAAACTAAACAACATCAACACACGGCTGCTGCTCCACTGAAGCTGCCCAGGGGATCATCAGTGTCTTTCCACTCCAGCTGAGTTTAAAATCATCCAGTCGAATAAATGTATGAGAAACATTCGGATAAATTCTGTCCCTGATTTTTTTTTTTCTTTAAAAACAACCCAGTTCCTAACCACAGTTTAGATTTTTAGATTACCACACACTGCTGGAATAAGCCTGTGACATTTCATTTCAATCAAAGTTCTTCTACTGCCAGCTCTCCATTTCACATCCACATGAACCATTTGGAATTAAAGCCAGCCGGGTTGCTTTTTAAAAATTAAAACAATACAAACACGATACAATAAATAGACTAAAAAAAAACTAAGATCAAAGACACCACCACCACCACAACAACAAAAACCTGATAGGGCTCAAACTAAACTCGAATTAAAAGCCAAGGTGAAAAGGTAGGTTTTCCGGTGGGATTTAAAAGACGGTATAGATTCCACACTACGAATTTCGGGTGGCAGTCCAGAGCTTTGGCGCTGCCACAGAGAAAGCCCGATCACCTCTGTGCTTTAAACGAGACCTCAGTCCCACCAAGAGCATCTGACTGGACGATCTAAGTGCTCTTTTAGGATTATATAAATCGAGAAGCTTAGTTAGATAACTGGGTGCCGCACCATTTAAAACCTTGAAAGTAAATAAAAGGATCTTAAAATCAATACGAAAGCAAACAGGCAACCAGTGTAACTCTGCTAAAACTGGGGTAATATGGTCATGCCTTCTGATACCTGTTAAAAGACATACCTGTTATGATAGACATAATTCAGCTGTGACCTTTTGACCTATTTTCCCCCTCAGTTATGAACACCACCATCATTATGCACTCCACAACACACAAACTATGGGCTTATAAAGGGATCATAAAAACTTTAACCAAAGCTTTCAGCTGAAGGTTTTTTCAGCCTTTGCTTTGTTTGGAAATTCTTTCAAAATGTGTTTCCTCTGTGTGTGTCCTTGTTGTACACTGAAATTGAATAATCTGCTCATTTATACCATACATTCACTACCTTCCTGTCTAAAATCTGTTAGAAAAGATTCACATATAATCATTATTCTCTTAAATATTATGAATTGTTTTGTCAGATGAAACTAGTTACATACGATTTTATAGAATTTTGATGAAAAAATGGCTCAATATATTTAGAGATCCTTTCTTTTCAAAGATTATTCTGTTCAAATTAGTTTCATGCTTTATTTTATAGCAAGTTAAGTCTTGGTAATCAGTGACAATGAATGTAGAGTTGCTACAAGGGCAAGTGGGAACTGCCCTTGTAAAAGATAAGTGGCCTCTGATTATTAAATCTAAAGTACTCTGTACTTTAACATTTTGTCTCCTCTCTTGCTTCATCAGGGATTGTGTCCCTTGTGTCCTTGTCTCTTCTATCATATGAGCGCTACACAACCGTGCTGCATTCCTCCCAGGTTGACATCTCAGACTTCAGGAAGGCCTGGCTGTGTGTTGGAGGCTCCTGGTTCTACTCTCTCTTTTGGACATTGCCACCCCTCCTGGGTTGGAGCAGCTATGGGCCAGAGGGTCCTGGTACTACTTGTTCTGTCCAGTGGCACGTCCGCTCACCCACCAGCACCTCATATGTGTTGTGTCTCTTCATCTTCTGTCTCCTGCTGCCCCTTCTGCTCATGCTCTACTCTTATGGAAGAATCCTGGTTGCCATTAAGAGGGTGAGTTCATAAATACTTACAGAGGTTGTACATTTTCACCACATCTGTTGGGACAGTGACATAGGACTAACAGAAAACTATGTAACTACAGTTGATATAGTGTTTCTGTCCTTGTTTATTTTATTTTTTTTAATCATATCTCCATCATGTGTTCATCAGAATGGGAATACCATGATATATAATAGTAAGATAAAACCACTGAAAGCAGATGACAGAAAGGAGTTAAAATTAATTAATTAATTAAAATTTAGACATGTGAGAAACCTGCTTTCAGTTATGCCTGACACATTTTGTCTACTTTTTCACAGTAACTCTATCCACAAGGACTAACAGGTGCTTTTACCATCTTGAATGTAGGGGTACTTAAGACTTAAGATTGTGGTTTAGAGGTTGAGAGGTGGCTTTCAGACTGCTACTAACATCTGGTCAACATTTTTCAAGGTAATTTCAAAGAGAGTCAAGCCAGATAATCCTAGAAACCACTGATGTGGGCTAGCAATTCATTAGGGAAGAAAAGGAGTAAGAGACAACGGTTAAGTGGGGAGAGTGTGGGGTTGAGTCTGTCTTTGTTCTACGGAGCAATAAACCAATCTCAATTTACAGTGACTCATGCAATTATCGTTGGGGTTCCATAAACCTGCCAGTCACATAAATAACTGGCAATTAAGAGCTCCTTGTTAGTGTTGGGTTCTTCCCACTCTCTGCTCCTCCTACTACTATCAGCGAATGCTCTAGAAGGTATTTTTAGATCTTGAAAGCAACTTGTTGCTACTGGATACCTGTTATTATATAAGAAACAGTCTGAGCAGAAAAGGGCTTTGCAGACTTGATTACTGTAGCAGTGAATTGGTGCTCAGCTGGACCAACTGAGAGCCGAGCCATCAGCTATTTTTAGAAACTTGACAATCTGTCTGTGGAGCCTTCTGCTGGCTTCTCAAAAGCCACTTGAACCGACACATCAGAAGGAAAAATAACATTTATATCAACAGCATCAGTGTGAGTCAAACTGAAATCTTTTGACTGAGAGCATCACATTTACAGTGCAGTCATGTTGCTGTTTGTAAAGCTTCACCTCCAAACTCACACACTTGAGATTTACTGTTTGATAATTGTGTTTCGTTTTAACTGACAGAGGACACATAATAATATTTCTCTTGGCTAATGCCGTAGTCATTTAAAATTGATATAGATAGGATATTTTGCTCTTCCCTTAGTTAAAACAGTTCTGTAGGTTGTTATTAGAGAATATATTCCAGTCCCAGTTAAACATATTTTATGCTGCAGTTTGGTTGCACAGAAATGGGATTTCTAGGAGACAGCATGTTTTAATTCAATTCAATTCAATTCAGTTCATTTTTATTTATAGAGCCCCAATTCACAACAACAGTCTCCTCAATGTGCTTTATATTGTAAGGTAAAGAGAATCATACAGAGTACAATATTAGAGAGAAAATCCCAACAATCAGATGATCCCCCTGTGAACAAGCACTTGGCAACAGTGGGAAAGAAGAACTCCCTTTTAACAGGAAGAGACCTCAGAGACAGCCAGGGTCCAGGAGGGGTGGCCATCTACTGCCACTGTTTGAGGGGTGAAGGAAAAGAGAAAAGAAAAGAGGAGAGCACAGAGAGATGAGAACAAAATCTGTGGGAGAGAGTAGATGGAACTGTGCATTATGCTTCACAATCAAAATTCATTGGTAGTGAGATTTAGGAAGAGAACAGAAGTTCAGTCATGCAGAAGTGACTGCTGTGTGAGATTCTGAGTAGTTATTACATGATGGAGGATTATGGAGACAGAGCAACAAGGGCCATGACTTAATCCCATACAAGGGGAAGTGTAATTGAGTATATGAGAGGTAAGCAGTAATTTAACAGAAGGGGCAGGTGTTCTTTTCTGTGGGGCCTCTTTCACAAGGCAGACATGCTCATTTATTCACAAAGCAACATGATAAGCATCACAGTGGCAATTACATATGGAGGTGGTCTCAGGTGTATGGAATCAATACTGATGAGGTGACAGTCACCACAGGTGAGGTACTGCTGTAACCACTTGTCCTATGATTTATATGAGCTGATATCTGACTGACACAATTACAGCACAAGAAAAAAAAAATCACAAACACTATAATATGGGACTGTAAGATCCTAGTGGCTCCATAGTGTAGTGCTTTACATATTTGCTTGATAAGTGAAAGGTTGCTGGTTCAATTCCAGCTAAAGACACAAATCCCCTTCGGGGTTGTGTCAGGAAGGGCATTGGGTGTAAAAACTCTACCAAATCAAACATGTGGCGCTACCTGCTGTGGTGACCCCTTGTGACAAGGCAGCAGCTGAAAGTATCTTTTATGGGAATGTGGGAACCTGTGTGATCCTCTTGAAACTCAACCCATACATAGGGCACAAAGTAAGTATATTTGGTCTTTGGTGCTTTTATTTGGATAATTTTTATATCTTTTGATATACTATTTTGTGGGTGTATTAAATTGCTGGAATGCCCCTTTAAATTTAATGTAAGATAACCACCACTTAAAGTTCATATACTAACTTGCAGTGAGCTTTCAACCTCACCTCACTAGTTCAAAGAACTGGTTCACCGGTTCAGTTTACATTTTGTGTGTGCTATTATTGCTTATTTTACATTGCTCTGGTGGGTTACATTTTGATTTTAGAAAAATTAAACAATCTCAATGAAGATGGATGCTGTCTGTGTCCACCTGATTGCTCCTAAGTAGGCTCCATTAGCTGGGAGAAAAGGGAGTATTGGCATTTCTTTATAGTACCACATGAGGGCACCAAAGATAGAGATTTTCAAATGATACACATTCTGCAGTATGTAGTATGGATTTCAGTAGAAGGCCTATGTAAGCAAATGAATAAAACAAAATAAAACATATGGGGACTGAAATAAAACAGAAATGCATGTGCAAGAGGCATGAAAAGCCTATTACTGCACCTGAATCCAGCGTTAGATTCTCAGAAACACTAACAAAATCCATGCCTTTTCTGGCATCTTCAGCACCAGTAAAATTATAATTGAGATTTTTTTTTAACATCTGTACCCGTTACTCTCTTCTCCTACTCCTCTCTCATGTCTCCAGGTGGGTAAGGTCAATCTTCTGGCAGCTCAGCGCAGAGAGCATCACATTTTGGTGATGGTTTTCTCCATGGTGTCCTGCTACATGCTGTGCTGGATGCCCTATGGCATCGTGGCGCTGATGGCCACCTTTGGCAGGTCGGGACTGGTGACTCCCATTGCTAGTGTGGTGCCCTCCATCCTGGCCAAGTTCAGCACTGTTGTCAACCCAGTTATCTATGTGTTCTTCAACAAACAGGTGAGAGTTGAGCACAGAGTGGAGATGATCCAAATTAACTGTCTATATTAGAAGTATTGCTAGATATAGGTATGTTATCTAGATTGGCTGGGTAGAGTGCATAAAAGACACTGGGGTGATAGGGGTGCTGTGGTAGAAAATGGCATGATTTTGATGATCAGATAACAGATAAAACTACCATACAGGAGTGTCAGTTATTGTAAAGTAGGCCTATATGTCAAACAGATGATGGCTATAAGTCAATAAAAGTCCATCTCAGCATCCACTTCAGCACCCGACCTCACTAATAACCTTCTGAGCATGCCTGAAGGTCATTAGGTCTTTCCAACAGAAGTGTTCAAGTGTTGCATGAACTTACACAATGCTTCATTTCAAGGTCTAATTATATGTGTCTTGAATGTTCTTGTTATTTAAATGCTGTTGAAACAGTGGTTAAATGTATCCTAGATCTAGAAAAAAAACTTTTCAGGCAGATTTAACCTGGGTTTAATTGAGCACTCTCAATCACTAAATCACTGCTTACTGGGACTGACCATCCTATTCCATTCTCTATTATGCTTTTCACAGTTTTATAGATGCTTTGTGGCCTTCGTGAAGTGCAAAGGAGAACCCCAGATTGTACAAGGAGATGAGCACCCAACTCCAAGGACGCAGCTGTCAGAATATTTTCATGTTCACAGACAAGCCTCCCTCAGCTCCTTACAACCCCAGATTCACAGTAACCCCAGAAACACTGTGCTCTGCAGACAGCACAATGTCCGCCACATAATTTTTGTCCACTACACCCCATAAAAAATTTCATGATTTCAAATGACTGACTGTGACTTTTAAAACAAATCTTGTTTCTTTTTTTTTGGTTTTGTTTTTCCCCCCCAAATCAAAAGTGCAACACACATATTTGCCTTCTGTTTCCTAACAGGCTGCTTTTGATTTCACATGTGAAGATTAATGTCAGTGTTTTAAAGTGTAGTCAGTGCCATGTATCTCACTAATTCTTGTTTAACTTGGTCATACTGACTTTATGTGCACACAAGAAAAGTGATTTAAGTGACTTTAAATGTGGTGTGGTTGTTGGTGTCAGACGGGCTGGTCTGAGTATTTCAGAAACTGCTGATCTACTGGGATTTTCCCCATACAACCATCCCTAGGGTTTACAGAGAACTGTCTGAAAAAGAGAAAATATCCAGTGAGCAGCAGTTCTCCGAGTGAAAATGCCTTGTTGATGTCAGAGGTCAGAGGAGAATGGCCAGACAGTAACTCAAATAACTACTAGTTACAACAAAAGGTATGCAGAAGAGCATCTCTGAGCACACAGCACCAACTGAGCATCATTTAAACGCCACAGCCTACCTGAGTATTGCTGCTGATCATGTCCATCCCTTTATCACCACAGTGTACCCATCTTCTGATGGCTGCTTCCAGCAGGATAACACACCACGTCACAAAGCTCAAATCATCTCAAACTGGTTTCTTGAACATGGCAATGAGTTCACTGTACTCAAATGGCCTCCACAGTCACCAGATCTCAATCCAGTAGAGCACCTTTGGGATATGTTGGGACGGAGGTGCAGTCGACAAAATCTGCAGCAACTGTGTGATGCTGTCATGTCAATACGGACCAAAATCTCTGAGGAATGCTTCCAGCACCTTGTTAAATCTGTGCCATAAGTAATTAAAGCAGTTCTGAAGGCAAAACGAGGTCCGACCCAATACTAGCAAGGTGTAACTAATAAAGTGCCCAGTGAGTGTATATGCAACCGCATAAGTCAGTGAATGTCTTTAATGGTTTACATTAAAATAAAATCATGCTCCCACTTTCTACTGTTTTTCCTCTTGATCTTTACTATTTAAAAAAAACCAGCAACAACTGCAAAGTGGTTACTATGATAACACTCTATGCATACATTTTTACAGTTTACAATGTTGTTTAGATAAGTGCATAAAAGTATTTTTACTTGCTTTCGTAGACAGCACATTTTTATCCAGCACTGATTTTCAGATTTATTTTCGTTGCAGTCTTTTGTGGACCAAAGATCCAACTTTTATCCAGAAACACTTTTACTGTGCACACTAGGAAACATAATGTACTCTGATATTTTACATATTGACATGGGTTTAATACAGAAAATAATCACCAAATATAAAAATGCTGGGTAACTTTAATCAGTATTGGTTCACCCCAATTAAAATAAGGCTTTTTTTGTACTAAAGAATCCCTCCAACACAAATTTTAACTAAAAAATTGTGTGCGTATGGTTCAACATTCAAAACCACAAAGAATATATATGCATATAACAATCATTACAGATTAGGGACTTAAATACATTTAAAAGAGTAAGAGTAGATTATAGGTCACAACCATGTATTGTAGTTTGGGTAAATGACAGTGGTGACAAAATTTCTTGGGTGGTTTTCTACCCATTGCGTAAGAACTCTTCATTGTGTCATTTTGGCTACTGGTTGTGGCGATGAAAACTGCACTGACTGAAAGCAACTAACTTCCAGACCTCACGCAAGCAAATCATCGTACAACGACAAGTTGCACCGTGCTTGTATGCAGAACTCTGTAAGCAACTGTGTGTATATGCCACATTAAACAGTTTTCACTTTAGCTTAACCAAGCTGTGTGGGCTCAACAATAGTAGGTCTCATTCCAGACGAACCTGCTACCACAACTAAGCACATTTCACATATCCTGCGGTCGTTAGATTGGTAACGTATATCTGAATGGACACGCCATGGTCTTGACACCGAATTTTGAATTCCAGTCAGTACACGTTTAACAGATTATACTAATCTGGAGTTTGGTCACCACATTCCCATTTTAAGGTGTTCTACCTGAATTCATTGGGAGGTAAATTACTGAAAAACTGCAAAAGTTTAAAAAGTGCATACTGATAATAATCCTATGGTCATACAGCCTCTATTTGCTTAACTTCAGTGAACCATTACATTGGTGTTTCATTAAGGGAAATGTACCTACTGCTATTTTCTGCTGCTTCTGTCATTTAGGCTGAAGAAGTAATTTCCAGAAATATCCTGTGTAATTAAATGGTGTGAAAATACTACTGAACACTTAATATAGATCTTTGTGTGTGTGTGCCACGTGATATGAACTACTTTAAATACTTTTATGAAAATGTTATACCACTTAATATACAAAAATCAAACACTTCATGGGGATTTGGTTTTGTTGGTCAAAAATGAAAGTACTATCAACCTGAGGCAGAAATACTGAGTGCACAAGGTCACATTGCGATGTGTAGCATTATAGATACATACCTGACAGAAAGGAAGAAGTGAGGTTTTTCAACTAACACATCTCACACACACACACACACACACATTCACCAAAAGTGGCATCGCAAAGACATGTGCATGTTAGAGAGTTCAGACCTTCCAGGAAGTAGTGAGTGACAAACTCAGATGCATGAGAGAGAGCAGTTCAAAAGCGCATGGGATGTCACGGACGTCAGGCCTCTGCAGTTTTCACCGCTCCTCTCCATCATGATCAACACTTACCAGACCAGCCTGGCTCCACCACCGGTGCCTCCGCGCATCAGCAGATCCCAACCGGTCCTCATCCCAGCTTCACTTCCATCACAGGGCCACAACAAGATTCTCATCCGGTTTTTGGTTGGCGTAGTAGTGCTGCAGTTATTTCTTTCACTCGCAGGATTCTTCTATCTGTACTACAAGGAAGAAATGGTAAACTATTTTTTTCCCTTATGAAGCTTTTAACTAGTTTAGATTTGTTTAGAATAGTTGGTGACATTTGCTTTGGACCCACTTTATAAAAGTGACAGCTCAAAGAAACCCAGAAATAATAGTTAAACTCAAAAATTATGTTTTAATTTTAATGTTTTCTTTTTTCTTTAATGTGACTATGTTCCAGATTAATTCAGTTTTATTTTTAAAAAATGAATAAGTTAAGTATACAGAACTGCACATTGGTTTGATTATATTAAGGTAATGAAACAGATGTATATCATCTGTTGATTCATACATCTTGCTCAGTGTATAATTATCAATGGTCAATTTAACTACATAGGAAATGCTGCTCATTTGTGGTATTCATAGCCCTTCTCTCACTTTCTGAACAATATGAACACATTCACTTAGAAATAGTGTACATGTATCATATGGGTCTTATAAAACTTTCCACCCGTTTCTTATGTCTCTACTTTTTTCTTCACTATAGGGAAGACGTTTCTCAGCTGAAGGAAAAGAAAAAGGTATATTCAATTCAATTATCAATTTTACATATTAGGCTAGAAAGAAAAGGAACCTACCTCAATAGTTTATCTGACATTTGTTCTCTTTTCTAGGTGGAGCTCCCTCTTCAGAAAAACAGAAAATGGACAAACAGGACACCTTCTATAAACCCTTAGCACGCATGGCAATTCAGCAAACTGTAACAAAGAAATCATGTAAGAAAATTTGATATTTTTTGACATCTAAAAAAATGCAGTAACAAGTTATCAAAAATCTATTTATAAAAGTGTTTCCAAAAATATTTATTTGAACTTCTCCCTTTGTTTCTCCAGCGGGTTATCTTCAGTGGGACACTTCGCACTCAGTTCTAAGAGAAATCAACTATTATGAACAGAACTGGCTGACTATCCCTCAGGATGGTGATTACATTATCTACTCCAGAGTGACCTTCTCCAAGGCCCACTCTTCGCTCCCACTGGCCAGCAGGGTCAAGCTGAGGAAGAATGTAACAGAAAAAACTGAGAAGGATGTAATGAAGGCCTACTGTTACCTGAACACCAACAAGATCCCTCACATGTGCACAGCCACTCTGGGAGACGTGATCACACTGCAGAAAGGAAACCAACTGAGTGTCTGGGTACAAGACCTCTCACTGGTGGACTATGAAGATGGCGCAACAACCTTTGGGATATACAAACTGTAGGACTCCCATATGGGCACATGCATAGAACTAAGCTGAAGAGCGGGAACTCGTTAAATGAATAGACTTGGATTTATCTACTGACAACACTGTTGAATAGGCTGGCTCAAAAATCTTTTTGTGGATCTAAGAGACATAAACATAATTTATTACATCAGATCTATTTTTTGTTATTTTTGTGGTTGTATTGTTTATCACTGTTTTGTATTTATTGATGTAAATAGGTATATATGTATGGCTGTGAATTTAAATTTTGATATTTAATCTAAAACATTTATACTCTTCTCGGTTTTTCCTTGCATCTATCCCATACTGGGAATAAGTTACAATTAAAGGACATGCACACATTAGACTGAAACATCCAGACCAGAGAACCACAGGCTTGATATTTCACATACTGGGCTACAAAGGTTTTACATGTATGAGCTACATTCTCCCAGCATGAGGTATATTTTCTGAATATTTTAAATAGCTTAAAGAAAAGGCCTCCAGACAAAATATTCTAAAAATGTGAATTTACTTAATGACTATCAAGTGAACTAACAATGGTAAAAACACCCAGATTCATGACCAGTGAAACCCCTGATGCATATCGCATTTTAGGTTAGTCTGTACCGCTATGGTTTTAAATTTCTAGGACACAAAAAAACCACACAGAGAAGCTGCATTTTCTCACAAAGCCAAACGAGACCACTTAAGGTACAGGTTACCCGGTAATTTCAGTGGAAGGAGAAGAAGCAAATTCAGAGTTAATGATCAGTGGTTTAAGCAGAATTTCCACTTTGCCACATGTTTAGATTTAGATTTTAGAGTTTAGACCATGAGTCCACTGTTCTACAGTTATGAGTGATTTTTTTTAACCTGTCTGTTTTTTTTAATAATGTACTTGATGAGTAATATAAAGTTCTACGCCAAACCCTCAGAGGTAAAACACAGTACAGTGCAAGTATAAAGTCAGGTTTTGTTATGTGTGTGGTACTAACACAATGTCACTGTCATGGTGGAGTACAAGAGCATGGAAAGTGTGATGGTGGTGTGTACAGATGCAGAGGTGGTGCACTCTTAGAGAATGTCATCTATTCTAGTCACTCCTTCCATCCTGTTTCTCGCTACTGCATGTGAACAACCTACAAATTCCTGAACCACACACATGGTGAACACAATATGGAAAAGCCCATCTTTGTGGATTTCCAGTATGATTGAAGGAACACTGTTCATGCTGTGTGGTAGAAATCTTAAGGAGTTTTCCATTACTCACTTGGATAAATCAATACCAAATGCTAAGCTCCACTTATTATATTAAAGTTTTAATAAAAGAATGATCATACCAAACATAAAGTACAGGGTATCTAGAAAAAAAAAAAGCATTACAATACTTGCGACAACAATAATTGCATAGAACAATCTTTCAAAAACAAAAACACACAGTGGTCTGGAGAAAAGATTTCAGATAAACAGGTTGAAACTGGAGTTCAACCTCTTCCCACCAGTAAATGCTCACTGAGGCTATTGGGAATTTGAAACTACAGTATGTGGCGCTCGTGAAAACAGTTTTTACAGAAACAGCGATAATGTTAATCTCAGCAGCGAACATGTGATGAGACAGAGTCATACATCTGTACAGGAAGCAGCAGTAATGGCGAAGAAAATCTAGATGCCAACTGAGTGTCCCAATTCCAATAACACAGGTCAGCTTCAGCACCTGAGCAAGCATTACCTTGCAGAAGTGCTCTTGAGCAAGACAGTGACTCTGCTGCTTATTGTACCAGTGCTGCCCTGTACCTTACACAGTGCTTTAAAGTCCCTGTAAAGAGGTACAAGTGAAAACAGCACTTCACATACGTTATTACAATATGATACATTTTGAGTCATTTGTGATAAATTGGGACTTGGTCAGTTTTCTTTAAACAAAATGATTAACACCACGAGGCTTGATTAAATAAAGGCAAATGAAATATAATGAATACTTAACTTTGACTCTGACATTTTTGGTCATTAAATTGGATTAATTTCTTTTTTATTGCAGTTTCTCCAACTTGGGCCCACCATGCTGGGACTAACTCAGAGGTCAGTCAGTAAAGCAGTCACTTATTGCATTTCAATAGCATCTACTGCCTCTCTGCAGTGCAGTAAGATTAGGAAACAGTGTTGACAGTGCACACGCTAAACCACATAAGGAAATGTACCGCTGTGAGTCCTCAGAAGAGGCTGCAAAGCCCTGTTTGATTTTCAGACCCATGTATACCCATTAAGCTTGAGCCACTGTTACTGAAATATTACAACACACCACCCGTGACATTTCAATATGCATCGAGTCTCGGTCTGGTTTTAAATTCTCTCAAGTTTATTCACCCCTTCAGGAGGCACTTAAAAACAGCTGAGCTCTACTCTACACCGACAATTAAAAATCGGCCTCTGTTTATTTCCTCAGTTTATCTTTATCGGCTCTACAGGAAGCCGCATGGACACCATAGAAGCTGCAAACAAAGTCTCTGAATTCTGAAGGCATGCTCTTTACTAAAGTAATTTTTCCTCTTTTATGATACAAAAATGTGTATTTTCCCTTGGCTAAAGCAAGGGGATTTTTTTTCTGCCTTCACATATCAGTGTAGTTTATTAAAAGACAGATGTAAAGGCAGCAAAACAATATCTAAAAGGCTAACACCACTATTAAATGCTTGGGTGAACAATAAATAAAGAATTTACCAAAGCAAAGCTATATAATTAATATGTTAAAAGGATTCTTGAGTATACTTTAATAAGAAGGGTAAGGGTAACATCTTTGTCATTATTTGCGTACTCTTGTATAATAAATGATACATAGTAAAGTCTTTCCTATTTTAATATGCAGCTGCATCCCTGATACCTTTGGACTATATATATCTGAATATCTTGATTATCACATTTGTGATGCAGAATTCACACTGTAGATACATGTACATTCATGCAGTTTTTTTTTTTTTAAATAAACAATGAAGGGCTCCATTTTAAAACTAATATTAAGATGATGAGCTAAAAATGATTGACCTGTTTCCACTGTTTGCCTAAAAAGCAGCCTGGAAATGTGTGATGTGAATGTCTAGAATATTACAAAAAGCAAATCACGCATACATAAGAAAGAAAAAAAAAAACATTTTTCCCCATGGGGACCTTTATGACAAACAAAATACAACAATGACAAAGTCATGATGTGAAGAGAAAAATCAGTCCCCTTGGTAACAGAAGTGCATGCAAGAGAACACCCATTAAACTTAATGGCTTCGTACTCCTTTTCTATCTCCAACTGAAGCAAAAGAAATGGTAAAGAACTTTCTCGGTCCTTGTCCAAAACTGTTCCATTTACTGGGGAGTGTTCACAGTGCCAGTCGCCAAAGGGGAATTGTTTGTTTTGTCTTGGTTAAGCTGAGCGGCTTCAGGAAGAAGCATGTTTACAGTCTCATCTAGGTCAGGAAGACAGAAATCGAGCTCCAGATCTTGAAACAAAGAAGCTCCACATATCATCGCCAGAGCGCGAGTCCAAGTCTGCTATGTGTGATTGAAATGTGGTAACACAACACAGATAGACAACACACACACACACACCTACATGATTTTTTTTTGTCACCCCGCAAGCACACTTACATAAATTTGCATACATACGAACAGCCACACATGAATGCTGATGACTGGATGGATGTGCTCAGTGGGTGCCGTCATCCCAATCATTCTTCTGCTTAGCCAGTTTACGGACGAGTCTCTCAAGCTCTTTGCGAGACTTCTGCTCCTCCTCAAGAAACTGCTTCATCCACTTATTCTCCTGCAAAACATTGAGTAAAATGTTGTGTAATTATTGCAGCTTAAAAAAAAAAGAAAAAGTCCACCCAATACAAGCAGTCAATAGTGACTGATCGCATATATATTGGTATTGGCAGGTATATTGGCTTATAAGAATTATGAACATAATTTACAGTCTTTCAAGCATGAATTTCAGGAAATACTTAATTAAAACTGCAAACGAACTAAACAATGGAAGTAAAATGCATAAAAACAACAATAACAACATTTTGAGGACATTTAAATTCAGTTTTCCCCAACAACTGCCAAAAAAAACCCAATTCATGGGCACTGGATTTGTGAGCGTGAGAGTCTCTTTTGTGTTTTTGTGTCATTTGCACTAGTTTCTCTCATCTCCTCTGCTCTCGGTTTCACCTTGCGTGTGTCTGTGTGTAACCCCCCAAACCCACACATGGAGCCGAACTTGAGTTGGAAAACAAAAATAACTTCATTGTCAGAATTAGAAGCTCTGCAACAAGTGACTGAAAGGATATTTTGTCCAAATAAACAAACAAACTCAATTCAATAATTAAAAGAGAAACACAGACAGAAGGAAGCACAATGGTTGCTGCCCTAGTAAACCTATAATCTTGTATAAGTAAAACACTTGATCCAAACAATCTCCCTTACCTTTTTAAGTTCATGAACCTCATCCTTTAAAGCATACACAGCATCAACCAGGCTCCTAAAAAAAAAAAAAAACAAACAAGGTAGTACAGTATCTGTATCATACTGCAGGACATGTATGTTATTTTTCCCTTTTAAACAGCTGCTCCTTGTCAAAGAAGGCTAAATTATTTTGTACTTTAAATACATTTATATTATGCTGGTTGTAGAGAGTCTTAACTGTGTGTGGACTGTTGGGACATCAACCTTAACAGGATTAACATCAAAACTCTGAAGAAAAGAAAATCCGGATCCAAGTACACGTAACATGAAAATGAAAGCCTGTTTTCTTAAGTAATAATATCCTTACTTTTCCTCAATAACCGTCTGCCCGTTGCTTTTCATCTCCTCCACAATGATCTTCTCTTCCTCTGGCAGGAGCACCTGAGGGACACACTCTTTCCGCACCGCTGCATGTACACACATGCGCGCACGCACACACACACACACAAATTAATGGGAAATATATTCATGGCTGCGCCAGCTCTAAAAAGGCATTGCAGACACAATTCATCCTCGTTACTTCTGCAAATACACACCTGTGGTGCTCTGATGCAGGCTGGCTCCTGTGCAATAAGCCTCAATCACCCTTAGAATCTGAGCATCCTCCTCCAGAGCAACTGTGCCTGTCAAAAACCAGAGACTACCTTGATAAGAAATAAACACTTTGGCATTTGATACAGAAGGTGTCATGGTGGTACAAATTCAGTCGTTTTGTTTTTTTAAGAGAAGACTACTGGATGCACTCATCAAAAATAAAAAATATACAGATAATTATTCTGCACATCAAACTGTTGAAATGAACTTAAATGACATTAGAGGTATAGGGTGAGAGGTTGGTTCTGTGTGCGCTCTTCTTCAACATTCATGTAAAGATGAATCAGAGATGCAGAGGCCCCAGGTTTGGTCTAATGATTTTCTCAGTGAGAACACTTAAGCCAATTCGTACAATTTCTAAGCTGTGTATGTAACATTTACTTCTTGATCAAAGACAACACCAAAAGAATGTTAAGTGAAACTTATTGTTTAAAAGCCTGCTTTAAGAAATCCATTATCCCTCCCATTAATTTCATAATATAAAGGTAAAACTCTTACTTTTCCTCATATGAATCTCATCATCAGAGGGCTTGCGCTCTTTCCTCCTATTTCCTGGCAGGAACTTCTTCATAGGCCGTGGGCTCTTGCTGGAATCCTGGAGGTGGTCGACAATAAACTAAGTACGTCTCTGTACACAAAATCCCCCTCCCACACGCGCGCGCACACACACACACACACACACACACACACACACAAACAAACACATGGGTACACAGAGCAACGCACTCCTGAAAGCCAATGCTCCAAACCAAACAGTATGCAAGCTCACAGGGATGTGCATCCCGTATGAATAAACATCAATGAACAGAACAAAAAACTTCAACAAACAATGCAGCAAGCATGGGATGATGACCGAGACCAAACTAGCCAGTAGTCTGTGTTAATATGCATCTTGACTAACAGAGTTTTACAAAAAAGCAAAAAGAATACTAAAATTAAAATCAATTATTAACACTATTTTACGTTGTTTTTTTTCAAGGTATTTTCCATACCTTTACCCACGTCTGACTACAGCCAGGGCAGAAAGAAAAATCTTTACCTGTGGACCGCAGTGTTTATAAAACCATAAGGAAGGAGTTCAAAATCTCATCTAATTATTTATACAGTGTCAAAAACCACAATCATGTGGTGTGATTTTATGAGCTGATGGGTTGAGTTCAGGGTCTAAGAAAAGTCACAACGACAGTTTCCTCTAAACATATGAAAAGCTGAGGTTTGATGAGTAATTAACACCATAACACACAAGTCATGGTTACGGTGATGTGCTTATATCAACGCAGACAGGTGCTGCAAACTGACTTAAGTACATCTTGATTTAATAGTTTAGATGATGTCATTTGCCCCATGTCCTTGGCTGGAACTGAGAAGCTTAGTCAAATATGCAATTGGAAACAGTAAACTGATTCATGGGACATCCCTAAACTTCACCTAAGAGCTTTTCTCATCAGAATCATGAGGAAGGACTGACTGCATCCTGTCTTTTGAAACCTCTGAAGTGGCCACAGGATTTACGTTAATGCAGGTGCACGGTTCAAGGGTTGTTTCCTTACATTGGTTTTGTGTGCTGGGAACTCATGTCCCAAAGTGGGAGGAGAGGTAGATTAAGTTGCCACTGGCAATTCAGCGGCTACGCAACCGTAGACCGACCTGACGACACAAGGCCATGACGTAGGATATGCATGTCGAGTTATTACGGCGTTAAACAACTGCTTGCACATCTGACTAACAAAGCTGAACTTTACAACTCATTTAGAGGCTAGTGTTTAAACCCACCAGGTGAACAGTGTGAACCACTGAGAGGTCTGTCTAATAAATCTATATCACTATGCATGGAAAACATAGTTTCCACCAGGTTTTCCAAAAACATAAAATGACCTTATACTGAGATATCATCCAAGCGATAAAAGCATATTTGTTCTGCTGACAAATCTAATGTGAAAACATATTCATGGCAGAATGACAGTAGACTTGAATGTGCTCTGTGACAACATGTCCAAAAATAGCATCCCTAGTACAATTTTTCAAAAGGTAGCTGATAACATATGATGACTAGCACCTTCACTTGCTGCAGGGAATGAGAAAATATAGCCTCGCAGCGCCACAGAAACAGGAAACTAACAGATGATAGCAAGAGAGGAGTGATGCAGAGAGAACAATGACATGCTAGCTCAACACTGGAGTTAACATACACAGGCAACCCCATCCCACCTTTGTGCACCCACATCCTCCCACACACAGAGAAATAGAAACAGAGTGAGGTCTAACCTTACCTTCATGATATAAGACATCCTCTACAGAAGGCAGAATGGAGAAAGAGAGAAAGGGGAAAATGTGTATGAAAAATACAATGAGAGAAGGATGCGCTAGTGAAAGTTAATGATGAACATTTTCTTTTAAAACCCATCTGCCATTCGCCTATTCTTTGCCTATGCAGAATAGGGTGATTTTTGTTTTGTATAAAGAGAGATATATGGAAAAAGGAGAAAACTGACAGAAAGACAGCAATGCATTCAGGACTGTGCATGCAATCTCCGTGAGATTAAAAAGACCCAGATGGCTGCAAGCCTGCTGCTTGCTCCTCTCTTTAAAACTTTGTGCAGAGCTACACAGTTTGTGCATACTTGGTGTTAAAAAGTATAGAGGTATTTTTGAAATACAACTCATCAAACAAGACATGTGTTAAGTGGTACACATTACATGTGATATACTGATACAATCAATATATCACTAGACTCAAGTATAACTGAAAGTTTGAAAAATGCTGACTTGATATCTTTGTGAAAGATTCTACCTCCCACATAAGACCATATGGTAAACACCACCTTGCTCAAAGAGAAGTGGCTCATAACCACTGGTGCAGTCATCACTCTTAAATGCCAGTCACCCTTGATGACCTTGCTGCCATTACTGGAAAATATTTCCTCAGAACAGCATCTTACTGTCCCATATTTCAGGAACACCTGCAGTTAGTTTCAATTCTGTTCCATTTACTGTGTAACCAAAGCTAAAACTGATGCTGGCTGCTGCCTCTAAAAGGTCACTTTAGCTGACATACACCTTGTGCTATTAACGTCACAGCCAGTACAAGGTTTTCAGAGCCTGTGACCACATATAGCTGAGTTTATTGCAAGCACCAAAACATATTTTGTTGCTCTGATGAACAATAACACGATTTATTGTATAATAACACCACAGCTCCTGCTACTAATGGATAACAGTGTTCAGCAACAGCAAAAAAGGTACCAGTCTATAACCACCAAGTGGTAATTTAGTACAACATATTAGAAATATACAGGTTTCATGGTGTCTCAAAAATGTAATATTCAGATAAGACCGGACCACCATTTCATCAAATTGCAGTACTTTTAATGGAGCAGTTTAAATTCTTCTTGAGCCAGTCCAAGACATATCTCATGTCTCTTCTGGTCTATCAACATTTAGTATTAAAATAATAATTAAAAAAGCAAAACAAACAAAAAAAACAAACAAAAAAAACTACAGGCCTAAATCCCCAAATGACAGTTAAAAGTACTCAAAACATGTGTATGAGTCTAAGATTTGAATGGTTACATTCAGAGCAAAGGAGCAGATAAGTTTCTTAAAACAGTTTGGAACATTGTAACATTTCAGCACTTCAATATTCCTGGTTTGTCTGTTTAGTCACATTTAAACCACGATCAGCGTTGGCATTAGAGGTGAGGATAGTGCACTTGGGTTTAGCCTTGACAATACTAGGAAAAAAAATAAAAAATTATGTATAGCTCTAAATCAAGCTTAACTGGCTGTATTTTTTCTTAAATGTGCTCACTTACTGTAATTAATATTATGAACAATTAACACATTATTATCACTTACTCAGTACTGATTAGGTCAAGTCAGTTATGTAAGTGGTATGTATTTTTTTTTTTTTAACGGTGTGTCTTACAGTGATTTCCAAGAGGATAGTGGTGTTGAACTTCAAACCTACACTGAAATGTTCTTAATTTAAATGTGAAAAATATCATACTCTACATTGGTCATATAAAACAACTTTAAGTAAGCCCAGTGCCCCCAAAAACAGTTACCAGTTGAGTGCACACAGACATATGAAGAGTAATACAGATTACAGGTAGGTTAGTGTGATTTCAAACAATTTTCTCAGTCCTATAAATTCTCTGCATTTTCATAAGATGACGGTGTACTTACACAGGTAGTTTATTTCTAATAAAGGAATACAATAGACAAATGAAAAAAAAAAGAGAATTAAATGCAAAGAGTTCAAATGAAAATGGGCACTTTATAAAGAAAAACAGGCACCATCACACAAATAAATGATTTGTGCTTCAAAATATAATTCGCCTGTATTCAGGAAGTGAAAAATGCAACATACCACATATAAAACTGGAGAGCTCTTATGTGCATAAGCCAATCATTTTATTATCATATTGTTTTTAATTAATCCACACAGTTTGGTAGAGCTCAAAAAAGCACTACTATATACAGTTTCATGGTATCCTCACTGTCCATGTCCTCATTTTCTAAGTACAGTGCAAATCTAAGTGTACAACAAATTTTTATGGATCAAATTTTGTAAACATTTAGTCCAAGTAACGCAAAGCTTTGTGTAAAACACGTCACTGTAGGACTCAAGACGTTTACGACAAATTGGGGGACAGTGATGGTCATGTAGAGGAGGGGGACTTCTTCTGGTTTCTGGCAATACAATGTATGACTGCAAGAGACTGGTGTGGGTTTGTTTGTGCAGATTTGTGACTTCCTACCTCTTTGTAGCCCAGTGCAGCAGAGGGTTTGAGGGGAGGTGCAGGCCGCAGACAGCTGAGAGACCAGGGCTTGCTGATCTTTGGTGGTTCCAGGGGGCCACGATTGACAGCGCTGAGGCTGCCCAGGTGAGACAAGTGAGTGGTGGTTCCAACCATGCTCACTGGTTTGCTGTCTACATTCTACATGGAACCAGACAAAGGAAGAAAAGCAAGTATGTGAGAATTACTGTACATGTACACTGAAACATGAGTCTAGTGTTTGTCACCTTTTGGTTTTTCACACTTGGAACTGTGTAGGATTCACTTTTGGTATTGTTTTGACTTCATGTGCATATGTGTGTAAGTGTCCTAACCTTTGAAGTGGTGCCTGCAGGGCTTCCTCCTTTGGTAAAGGGCTGAAGGTGCTCTAGCCATTCCTGTAACTCCGGGGCACTGCTGCAGAACACTGTAATGCGATCGATCATGCTTCCTGCAGCAAATAAGAGCACACATAATAATTGAAACCCGACTCAGTTTCACAGGTGTTACATATAGTCCAACACATACCACAACCAGAGCTATATTCCCTACACTTTATAAATTAACCAACAAAACCTGTTTTGCGAAGCCTTCCGGTGCATGTCAAGGCATTGAAAATATAAGGTTTCATGTTTACTGGATTATCCACAATCAAATCCTTACCCAAATCCTTACCCATGAAAACGACTTTCCTTTAAAAAAAAAAAAAAGACAAGCAAGATTCATATGCTTTTACGGACTGCCAATCAGGATTGACAGGCTGGCAGTTTTCAGAGGATTCTGGGCTGCTATTTAACTGTTACTGTAGACTGAGTCTTTTGAAACTAGGTTGGCTATTTTGCATGAAAATTACATACATTTCTAAAAAAAAAACCAAAAAAAACATCAACAAACAAAACAAACAAACAAACAAAAAAAAACAGTTTAGATGGAAATAATTTATTTATACCTACAAATTCTACCAAACTGACTCCATCATCCAATATAGGATTTTTAAGCCCGATACCGATACAGATATTTGGTGATTTAGAAATCCGATATATCAGCCAATATTTTTTTCTTTCACGCACACAAAACAGATTTCCCTAGCATTTGTTATGCATAGTTATTTATAAGTCTTTACTATGACATTAAAATGGAGTTTAAAAATAAACTTGTTGTGGATTACTCGTTTATGCACTGCCTAACTCTGTTCAGATCAGCTGGTTGTTGTCTGTGGACTGTGCCTTCTGGTGGACAAACTATGTAACATTAACACTCATAACATGTTTGATGGGCGTTTCTCCCCTCTCTTCTTTACTTTTTAAAATTTTCATTTATCAGCTTATAAATGAAAATTATTTGCTGATACCGATATCGGCAATTGGCTATTATTGGCTGATACTATCAGCCGGCGAATAGATCAGTCAGGCTCTACTTGTAATGGACTGAGGACCTGTCCAGGGTGTACCCTACATCTCACCCAGTGACAGCTGGGATAGGCTGATCAAAGAACTGATGCTTGATTAAATATCTTTATCATTATATTAGTACAATATCACCGTTATCTCAAATCTTTCTTTTCTAACATTTACGATGCAAACCTGTGATATCAAAGGCATAGTGGGGAATGTCTCCTTCTTCTGCATGCCTCGTTACTGTGGTGCCTGTTAGTGGCAGTCTTCCCTGAATGGGTGAAAAACAAAGGAAGAGAGAGGAATACTCAAGCGTTTATGTAAACTAAATTTGAAAATTTAAAAAAAATAAGCAACTTCAGATGTAAGTGATGGGAAACAAAATCCACAGTCCTCTTATAGCTTAAAAATATATGCATGCAGTCTTACATAAATCAAAAGGTAATTTTCTACAGTGTTTCATTCTAAGATACTGTCTACTTCATGCTTCAGACAGCGTTTCCACAGCCGATGGAACAGGATAAAAAAATTTTTAAAAAAATCTGGTACTAGAGAGCCTAGTGTTTTACTAAACACCAAATCAGGCCCAAGTTAAGTTTGAATATGGATAGAAATGCTTTCCAAAGATGTCAAGATGAGAGCTAAAATGGCATATACATGACAGCTCACCTGATAAATAAAGCCACTCATCCGGGGACTGGCAGAGAGCATAACTAACACATTGGGGAAAAGTATTAGGTAACGCTCCTCTTTTTCCTGCAAGAGAGACACATTTTTGGTTGAAATGTGGCAATTATTCATTGCAAACATACTGTAGGGTGGAAAAGGATTTTAACAGCAACATTGTTTTTATTTTGTCATTCAAGGCAAACCAAACTGATTCACTGCATTTCTTTTCAAAAGCCAAGTTGTTTCAGGTTTCACTTACTAATGCGAAAAAAAACAAAAAAACAAGAAAAACATTGGCTGACACAAGCATATTTTAGCTCCGGTTCCCAAGTACTTTGGGAAAACACTTGCTTGATATATGAATGGAAAGTCAAATGAGCTGATGAGAAGTTTGAATTGCAAAACAAATATGGTAACTGGTGTGGTGGTTGGAAAGCGGTTGGCAGTGATTAAAGAAAAAGGGTGAATCCAAATGTCTATCTTGGGCTTTCTTCCAACCACGGACTCCGAGTCGACCCCTACACAGAAACCACACATGAAAGAGGAGATGGCTTTTCAGTCTGCCTATGGCCTACATAGGTTTCTGATATGACACTTGAGGGGGGTATTAAATTAGCAACAAAGGAGGACAGATTTCAGCACCCACAGTTCATGAACACTGAAAACCTAATTTGTTTTAAACAGTGGTACACTGCTGGATCTGAACAGGCAGAAGACAAAAATGTATTACATTTCTCTTGAACTAAAATAAAATTGCAAAACATCTTTTAGCTAAGTGGTAGTTGTTATGAGAGCAGGGAAGGGACCCACAGCAGGCTTAATTCATAAACTGATATGATTTTTTTATATGCTGCAAGGACTGGAAAATAAGCACAGATTAAGCATCTTTTATGTACGTATTCTAAACATACAAATCTTGTGCTTAGCAATCCTGCAGAAGTTTCACTACTCTCCAGCTGAATGAGCTTTTCCTGTGATAGCCAAATCTTTAATAA
Organism: Paratilapia polleni; assembly: GCA_015106735.1. NCBI lineage: Eukaryota > Metazoa > Chordata > Actinopteri > Cichliformes > Cichlidae > Paratilapia > Paratilapia polleni. Next base: position 5,910 of record VUQI01040986.1, on the reverse strand, counting down.
CCAACAATAACTTAGCTAGACTGCATCAAACCTGCTATCTCTCACCTCACTACAGCCATTTCTCACATGGACCTGGGACATGTAGGCTACATGACCCAGGCTCTTCATGCTTTCTCCCTCCCAGCCCCGCACGGGTTCTGACAAGATCTGCAGCTCCAGATTCTTCCGCTTCCGCAGATCCTGGCATTGTGTCTAAGCACACAAACACACACACAGACACACATACACAGACACACACAAACACCAGTCAAATAAATTTCACAATTACAAAAATGTGTAACATGGTGGTTAAAATAAGTCTTATATTTTAGTGAACCCTTTTGTTCTTCCATCCTTTTGTTCTTGCCTGTTAGAAATATTGCAGCAGGATTTTTTTCCCCCTGTGGATGTGGCTTTTGAAAATGTAGGCATTTACTGTGTTATTTACCATGTATGTAAAAGGCATTAAAAAGCAATCTGCAACATAAAGTAGTACATTTTTCAGGTGCTGTGCAGGGGTTCTCCCTCTTCAAATAGAAAAAAATGACAATGCAACATCTATGATTTTCCACTGCATGTCACTCAAAAATCAGGTTTTGTAGAAGGAGCACTGCAGAGATGTCACTAGAGTGCCTGCCCACCCACCACACTATCAAAACACACACAGAAACATCAGACTTGCAAATTACAACAGGCAGTGTTATGTGATGCTTTTTTTTTTTCCCGTTTCCTGTGTAGAAGAAACGAGTGAGTCACTTTATCTGTTCTTATAAGGAAGTCAAAGCAATACTGGGGAAACTATGTCTCAGGGTGGTGTTCGCACAGGTACAGCGCGGTTGCTCGTTTCTAATCCAACTCTTTTAAGATGGCATTTCAGTTCCCGCCCACCTTAGGAACAATACAATCACTCAACTTAAAGCAGAGAAAAGGATCACTATTTTATCTCTTTTTTCCCTCTCAGAGCTATGCTTGATTACGAGGAACTGTGCTAAAGTACACAGGCAGATGTAGCCTGCAAAAAAAGATTTTTAAAAAAAACAAAAAAAAACTAACAAAAAAACAACAACCCAAACACAAAATTGAAAGTGTGGTAACATTTTTTACTAAGTGTCTCATATTCACCATATTAATTAGCTCCTTATTAGTAAGCATATTAGTAGCATAATGCCTTTTATGCATGACCAACTACTAACCATTTTCCCTCAGTTACCAGCTAACTCCTGTTAAGAGACAGTAAGTAAGGACGTTTTTAAACATAAATTACAATCTTAATAAGCTTTGCTCAGTATGGGCCTCATTACATTAGATGGTATGGCAACGAGAACAGTTATTCACCACAATCAGCAATTGGTCTGTTCTTATGTAAAAGAAACCACAAGTGTTAGTTTCCAGATAACTACATCAAGTCTTTCTAACTCAGACTATGTTTTCCATTTTTTTATAAAATTGCCTCCTCCTCCTTACACCAAGAAGATCCATTAAAGCACACAGCTACTGAAATTATTTCACCTATTCTTCAGCGATGAATTACACCTTGACTGCAGATTTATGCATTTGTTATTTACTGCCTAACTGCGAGTGAATAGGTTACAGGCAAGACCTCACTATGATTACTACTGCAGGACACTATTAACACTTGTACACTGAAGGATTAATAAGTGCTTTATAATGACTAAAAGGGGTCAACGTGTACCAATAAATTCTACATTCAATACTAATAAATTCTATACCAATAATACTAATATTTACTAAGGCTAATAATTAACTAGTTGGTGGAGAGTATATGCACCTTAATATAAGGTGTTAGAGTATTTATGACAATTATTATTTGAGATTATAATATAAATGTATTATAATATAAATTATTCAGGAACATATTGTACATTTAAATTCATTTAATCCGTATTATAAGTTTTGACACAAAATGAATGTCTTGCATAGTAAGGATGGATTTCTTGAAAGCAGGAAATCCAGCAGCTTCACAATCAGACATGACAGGCATACAGGTTGTTTAATCAGTGCTTACTCTGTACTGCCAGACTAATCTGTGGTGAAGAGTAAAAAAAGCTAATGCAATTTAAGTTCACTGTGATCCCCTCTGAATGTCCAGAACTTACCACCAGGCTCCTAAACGCTGCTGTTGCCTTTACAATGTCAGTATAGTCTGGGTGGGCTTCCTGTGGTGCAAATGAACAACGTAAGATTAAACATAACAGCCTGAATTGAGCCAAAGTCCTCTTAATCTAAGCAATACAAAAGCACATATCAGGTATACTGTAAAACACTAAGGGAATTCAATGGCTGAAGAACTCACTTTATGAAAGTTGTTTTACATTAAAATACACTGACTTTAGTGGTCATTTAGCTGTACCAAGTAAATCAAATCAATAAAATATACAGTGCAGACATGAACACAAAATTTCAATAGTATATTTAACTCCTTGTGTAAAAAAAAAAAAAATTACTATTTATACTTAATTGTATATTGTTCAGTATATTTTTAGACTTGTTTGTTTTCTCCTTTACCTCCACATGTCTCTCTAGCTCCTGCAGCAGGGTAGGGTATTTGTCAAGCCTCATGAAGGGCTTACTGAGGCTGGTGGTCAGGGTCAGGATTCCTGGAGCACTTGCTCCCTGGCTCTCCATGAACTTGTCAAGTTCCTCGCTGATAGAAACACACAAAAATATACAATCTTTATGGGTAATATTTTATCACAAAATCTGTACGGGTGTAAAGCACAGAGTACGTAAATACTGCTGACACAAGAAAAATCACTGATTTTTGATTCCAAATAACATGCAAAAAGTAGGGCAGGTAATCATTCTATAAAGCATTGTTCTTACTATACAGTAAGTCTTATCCTATGCCTCATATTACAGCAGCACCATTTGTTAAACATTATGTAATATGTTATGGTTAATGTAAAACATTTAAAGTAACAGCTTTTTCATATACAACACTTATTCATAATGGTTATTAAAAGCTCTCACTTTCACAGAATTTTCCCAGTAAAATGAAACAAAGTGTGCAGAAATGCTGACATAATTAGTCATTTTAACACACCTACATCAATGTTTCAATGTCATGCACTCATAAATTAACAAATGACTAGACAGAGCTGAAAAGTCTACAGTAGACAGTGGAAACATTGCTGAATTAGAAGCAATATGAGTGTCAGTGTCTTAATAACATATAGCATCATTTGATAAGTTCTGACTCTATATTATTTGTCACACCCTCCAGTTTTTAACTTCAGACAGAGCTGCAGTTTGGCTTTAAAGAGCAGACAGCATCAACTTCAGATAACAGCACTTCTTGTTGTGTACTTTCAAAAAAACCCCTAAAGAAATCAGTCAAAGGTAAACTGTATTTCCAGCTCCAGGTATGGCAACCTGTTGCTACATACTCCAATCATTTCTGTGGTATAATAATTGTCATCATATCTTTAGATTGAAAATGTAATGTTTGTATTATGTTCAGATATTGTAACAGCATAACAATGAAATCAAAAGTAACAACATTTTTTATAAGGCCTGGAAACACAACATGACATGTTACCCCACATTACCCTTTATTTGTTACTGCAAAAAAAAAACTGCGCTCACACTGCAGTACAAAAATACCATAACTATATCACATCTGTGGTGCATGTGAGAAAATCTCACAAGGAGCTGTGATGGTCAACAATTTAACCGGCAATCAGGTCATCATTGGTTTGGTGCAATTCTGCACTGTTAACTGCAAAATGATCACTTCAAACGTGCAAACGTTCTTTGAAAAGATCACCATTCACGAGTTTCCATGATCCAAAACTTAAAATCATACAGTATCCTGTAGCAATACTAACTGCTAACAAAGGGTAAATGAGAATGTGACAAAAAAAGCTCCCCCAACTGAAATGCAAATGTGCTTACTGTGAAAAGCACTCTGCAGGCCTATCACCATAACCACAACGCTATATATCCTGTCAACAGTTGACTTCCTGTGTGTAATTCAAGTTCATCTTCAACTTGCAATGCAGAAATAGACTAGACGCCTTAACATTGCTCAAGATTGTATCTTTTGAACTTCATCATGGAACTTTCATTATTATTATTATTATACACATAGGAGAAGCCCTTACTCAATAAGAATACTGCATTTTAATCGCATGGAAACATCAGCAAACAGCACACAGGCTGACACTCTGTAACTGCTTACATTTACAGATGGGAAGTGTGACACCTTGTGGTTAAAAGTAAAACGACAGCTAATCACTAAAACAGCATGCAATGGTCCCAGAAATTAAACATCAACCAACCATGTCAACTTTTCTCAGATATGATACGAATTAATGTGAAAAAATGTCTAAAACTTCAACTTATCAATCAGTCAACTTTCGAACTTTCGACATTACAGCATTCATATCCAAATTATGATGGGTTCTATTAAAATTGGGATATTCCCATATCTGAATATATAAACTGAATAATTTGTTGGGCCTTGAAGATGTCAAACTACACAGTATTGAAAAAGAAAAAAGCCCAAGAAATAAAGATAACTGTCACATGAAGAATTTAGTTTTTCCCAGGAAAGCATTTCATAATCCTTCAAGTCAACCTGTGATGTTGCCAATCAAACCCAGTAATATTTCTCACAAATGCACCATAATGTTCAGCCCAATGCATCAAAATTCTTCAGTCTTACTTAAGGCAGTCACCATGTGAGAGGATGACTAGAAATCTGCTTTACTCATTTCACTATGAAATTAAAATGCAAGACTTATCTCCAGCATGGTACTACATGGCTGCTGGCTATGGTGTTTTGTGTGCAGGTGCTGACCTGTGGTCGGTGAGGATGCAGACAGCTGAAGGGTGGCTGGAACAGTAAGCCAAGTACAAAGTCTTGATCTGACACATTAGGTTTAAATAGCAGCCCGCCACTCGCTGCTGTCCTTCTGGGACCCTGCAAAGTCAGAGAAATGCGGACAAAGTCAGAGAGGTGAAAAGAGTGTAGAAAGTACAAAGGGTTGGTACAGGGGAGACAGATTGAAAGACAAAAAGTACAAGTATAAAGATGGCACACTAAATAATTTGCAAACTGAACATCTGTTTTTAATTCAGGACTTTGTTAAGTTTTATTGTCAAAGGCAAAAGATTTTGAACCTGGCAGAATACAGTTCCATAAAAATCAACCAAGTTTCCATTAGATTAACAAAGTACCACAAACCACATTGTTCAAAGTCTTTAAACCAAATTTAAAATACAGTACTGTGCATAACTCTTGAGCCACCCCACATTTCTTTAAGCTTTGCTTCCAAGCAGCCAGACTTTCTTGTAAAATTTTTAAAGTGCTCTTGAGCAATAGTTCTCCAGGCTTTCTGCACATCTTTCAAAGTTTTTCTTTGGACATCGGCTGCTTTTTCACTCAGTTACAGTCCAGTCCTTGAATCTGATTTTCAGAGGAATGTCTTTTTTGTTTGTTAAGCCACTTAACGCTGACCAATGAATCATTCAACCATTAGAAAAAGGCACCTAACTCAAGGGATGAACCAGTGTTGTGTCTACATATAACAGAGAACAAAGAACCAATTTTAAAAATTGTACCTTTAGGCACTTTGTTACTAGCAGCCTCTCACAAAACACATCATTTGTTCCCATTTCTTTAGTTGAATCTATGAAAAAAATCCCAAAGATAACAGTTTGACAGACATAAAATAGTATTTTTGCAGCAACAAGGTGATTCCAAAAGAGCTATTATATCATATCTTGTCATGATTTGCAGTGTGTCCTTAAAAAAAATTTGACGAAACTGGTAGAGGACAAAAGAAGAAGTGGCAGGCCTAAAAAACTATCTAGAGCAGATGGGCAGTATGTGTACTTAAGAAATAGACCTGAGAGAAGCATCTGGCCCTTTAGTTGATCCATCTACTTGCCAAAGACTCATGTGAA
>VUQI01040983.1:0-12885 GCA_015106735.1 Paratilapia polleni | reverse complement strand
CTTACAGGACTCCAGAACACACACACACACACACACACACACACACACACACACACACACACTCGTGCATATACTGACACAAACACTGACACGAATGCACAAGTAAAATCATAGATACAAACAAGCATTCTCAATGACAGGCAGAAACACAAATGGATACACTCTGATTCTGGACTTTTTCTGTTTTCATTTTGAAAAGTTTCACAGCTGCTACAACTCTCATAACTTCACTTGCAACCCAAAAAGTTTCCACAACCACAGACAGGTAGACAAGCAATAAAAATTTCTGATACCTTCCTTCCTGCATTATTCTGTCTTCCTGAGACTGAGGACGAGAGCACTTTCCTTATTAGATTCTAACCAGAAGTTTATGGTATCTGTTACCAAATGCTCTCCAGCATCTTTCACTCACTTCCCAGGACAGTGAGGTTGCCAAGCAGACCAGGTGGGGGGAGAGTGAAATATATAAAGAGAGGTGGGGCAGACAGAGGAGAGACAGGGACACCTGGTGCTCCATTTTCTCATCATCATCACACCTCATTTGGATTCATCCTATTGTGAACTTTTGGCAAAGTTGGAGATATTGACTACAGTCAGAGGATTCTGACATTTATAGTGCCTTTGGGGCCATGAAACCTGTTAATAGGGAAAAGAAATATTGTTATATGTCATATCGATTTAAAAAATAAACATATTAGAAAGGATGTGGGACCACAACCATGAAAAAAGAGCAAAAAAGAAGGTTCCCTAATCAGCCATGTCTGGCAATAATGTTACTGTGCGAAAGGTAGCCTCTGAAAGATTAGTCAACAAATGACCAGCTGTCTCATATTCTTCTATATGTAAACTCACCTCCTTTGCCTCTCCATCTGCCTCTCTGCTTACAATAACAACTGCATGGACTGTTTTGCTTTACGACATTCAATTCTCTCTACAAACCTTGAGATTTCTCTCAAAGTGCACCGCATGGTCAATTTTTCATGTCAACAAATGGGGCTATTAATTTATAATGTGTGATGCAGAGTGACCTGGTTATTGCAGACTTAAAGGAGGAGTGTGTATCAGAAGTAATGGAGAAGCAGAGACCGAAGGGAAACAAGAAGACAGACAAATCACTTTTGAATCCTAAATTCTAAAAAAAAAAAAATTAAAATAAAGTGTAGGATCACTGTGGCAAAACACACAATGCAAGTGAACACCATTCAAACCTGATTTAAACACAGCAGCTCGCAGCAGAAACAAGGTATCACTGGTATGATGTGAAATTAATCAAAGCAACTTTGTATTCTCCAGTTCCACATAGGTTTGGAAAACCAAAACTTTACCATCACAGTGTAAGTTCAAACTAGTTTTATTCTTGAAACTGCCTTCTTGTATATCGGGGGAAAATGGACCAGTGATAAAGATTGTTACTTGATTTTTACTCGATTGTTACTTTTTTCCCCCATTTTTAAAGAAGGATTCTTTGCATGTTACTATTGGAGCCTGTATCTTGAGTAGGTTCCTCATATGCAAATTATTTTATATAGTTATTCCTGCTGTGGCGACCCCTTGTGAATAAGATAGCAGCCGAAAGTGGCTTTATTCACCATTTCACCCCTATGTGCCATTTCTTGAAAGACATTTTCCCAGTATCAACTCAAAGCTGTTTTTCAAAGTTTAATCTAAATGTTTACTGTAGAAATTGTGCTTGCTTGCTGTTTAGGCTAAACACACATTAATATTTGATTTTTATGTGCTTGTAACTCTTTTCTGTTCGACGGGTAGATGAAATGTAAAGCTGCAGCATTTTTCCTGTTAGTATTTCATCACTTGTAAGTCACAGTTTGTCTCTGTGGTTCCTCTTGTCTACCTGTTGGACCAGTCTCTGTTATAGGCCGGTGTTGCCACCTACTTAGCTCTCACTCAGCCATTCGTCTGGCTCCTTCCCCTCCCCAGGAACACTTCCCCTTAGCCTGTAAAATGATCACCGGATGGCTACTTGATTTGCCTCTGTTTCTCTCTGTCTGCTCTCCTTTCCCCCCCCTTCCTCTCATCTCCTCTTATTTTCACTTTCTCTACTGCCCTCCAGCTCACCCACCCCTTATAACCTTAAGTCTCTTAGTCCTTCCTCTCATTTCTCCTCCTCTATCATTTTGTTCTTCTTCCGTTGCTCTTTTCCTCCTTAAAAAGGATGCAGTTCCCCAGGGAGTGGTCAGCAGAGAACAGAGGAAGTAGGAGGAACTTACTGTAGTGCTAAACACTGATGCTCCTTAAATGAAGGCTGTTAATTCATGGAGGTATTACATGTTGGCAGTAAAGGATGATGAGACAAGCACTCAAATAGCCCTAAAAGGATTTCCTGTCTCTTAATTAAACCTGATTAACATGGTTTGTTGTATTCAGCTTGATAAAATCTCCACTATAACACCATACTATGAAAGCCAGGTCTCATGCTTTCTTTCTTCTTTTTTTTCTTTCTTTCATTTATTTTGTCTTTTCCATAACTTGCAGACCTATTGTCCACAGTTTTGGTCTGTTTTCAGGTAAATATGGAAGAGCATCTACTGATTATAGTAAACATTTCGAAATATTTGTTGTCTGATTTTTATGGTGAGGAGAACACCGATGCAGAAATGATAGTAGTTTGTTTTACACAGTCAAATACCTGTAGATCAAACTGCCACAACATGGTATGTGGTTGCATTATATTCAGGCTACACTTACAAAGCTACAAAGAGCAAAGTACAAGCTGTTCCAGCTCTGCACCATTCCTGAGTTTGTTGCTCCTCTGTTGTTGCGTGATTAGACAGTTTCAGGGGCCCCTGGTTGCACTGGCTGACTCCACTCCTTTTCAATGGGGTCTTCCGCTGTCATAGTCACAGCTATGGCCCTGAATTCCCATTCCCGTACACACATACAGGGTCCCTACCCATCCATCCATATATGCACACACTCTCATAGACATCAGGGGTGGTGCAAGCTGGAGCCGGAGGTGGGGAGCACATGGGGATAGCCCCGACCGGAGGCACGCTTCTAGACTTGTGGATGAGGCAGAAAAGCCATTATGAACTGTTATGGTTGGCTGATCGCTCCCTTTCAGCTGCTGAGCTGCAAACAAAAGCGGCAGGCAGAAGCTAAAATAATGGATGTCTTTTCGGCACGCCCCCTCCGGAGCGTATCTGACTTTGTGTGATCACAGATGCATGTTGGGAGATGGAGGGGAGCGTGTGTTTGTTTGCATTTATAAGTGCACATTGTAGGAGAAACCACAAGAAAGTATAAATGTATTTTTTTTAGTAATCTGTTCAGAGGCCGGGGTGTATTTTTGAATGGGTTCAAAAATAATACACTTTCACTGACCAAAAATGTTCGTAAGGGTTGACATTCAAAAGGTATTAGTATGATCCTCAGGTGTTACCAGGGAAACAAAGCTATTTTTAGTAAAAACACACACACACACACATGCAGAAACACAGAAATACATGCATGCATAAGTGTGGACACAAACTCCCACACAGACATGAGAAGAACTCTGATATTAAGTACCATAAGCTAGATGAAGAACAAACTTGTCAGTAATGGCTTAACCTATTGTCATGCAATTCTTTTACTACTAGGAAGAAATCTGGGTTAGAAAATTGTGCTGCTTTGTGATTTACAGGCAGTCCTCTAAATATGTTAGCAGTTACCACTGTGTAAACAGCCAAGCTATTTTGAAAGGCTATTACTAGCATACCACAATGGCAGTGGCACATCAGCTCCTGTTATGTCATTGCCTTCGGTGACAGTGAGGGGAGTTACAGCTATCTATCCATCCATTGGTCTATAAATAGACCTGGAGCCATTTATAGACCAATGCCACACTGTGATGCCTTGATGCTGCTTTTTCACAATAGGATTATGTCTCAGTAATGTTCTTTTATATATATTTTTTTTTTTACACAACCCTTTTACAGAGATGTAGAAGAAAATGAATATATATATATATATATATATATATATATATTATGTATTAGAAAACTTGAACTATACAAGTAAAGGTATTTTATTTACATTTTCTTTGGCAACAACAGATGCCTCCAACACTCAGAGCCAACTTACAGATGTCAACTTGGACAGATGTCAACTTGTCAACAACTGGAATATGGACGTATTCTATTTTCCTGAGTGCATGCATGTCAACTCTCTATAAGTGGAGAAAACTTATCACATTTGACCTCAGACTTGATTCATGTGAAATTGCATGTGTTGCACAACTGCTAGACAAACATCTGCTTCCTGAGTGAGGTTTGAACCAAAACATTCAAACACTAAAAAAGGCACTGAGGGAGTACATTCTCCACCATGGCTGGTGCCCTTTAGCAGTTAAAAAAAAGTGATGTGGAGTCATACTAAAGTTTAATGGGACCTTCTCTGGGCCTAATCTTGCTAACAACTATCATGAAATTATCTTGCCCAGGCAGACAGACAGACCAACCGACAGAATGATTGCATAGCTTGTATATTGTCAGTTCAGAGCAGATTTTTTGCAGCAGGAAAAAGCCAATCTATGCTGAGCACACTCTGTAAGTGTTTGGTATACTTTGCTCTCTAATGAAAATGCTCATTTTGGTCCAGGCCAGGTTGTACAGCTTGCCACTTGCGCACTGTGAATTCATGGGACTATAACCTGCGTTATAGGTTATATCCTCACATGGGTGTAATCTGACATCACCTGGACTTTGTGCTAGGGAGCTGGCAGGTTAAAGGCTGTTTAATGTCTGATCTGACTCCGTCTGACATTTGCGTTTTCACATGCAGCTCTATCGGGTTATATGTAGAAAAGTTCAGGGCTGAAGTTCAGTAGTGAAAACGCTTTTGTTCTGATGACAGATACCAATAACTTGACTGATACTGATTCTCCCAATCAAAAAGTACCTGCCTTAATCAGACACTTATTTAGATTGATGCCATATTATACGTGCACAATTATGAAGAAATGAAGCATGTTGTGTGAGTGTAATTAAAACGCAGCAGGCGTTCCTTCCCCTCTATTAGCATAACCACTTGTTTAATTTGTACAAAGATGCTTGAGCAGCACAACTTTTATCTGAATGGAAACATCAGAGGTGTTGTCAGTGCTGATGACACTCTTTCACTTTATGACACCCATTTGAACCACAGTTACAAAATTCCTGTAATCAAACTCATAAATCTGTGTGGTTTATAAAACTACAGGGGAACTGTAACTTTCCCTTCTCTAGATTTCTTTTTTTTTTTCTTTTACTCACATGCTGAACTTTAAAGGCGTTGGAGTTGAATAACATTTCATTACATTTAACAGGCAGATTTCAGGGTACAGCTGACAGATGCCATTTGTTATCTGGGTTTTTTTGGACTTGGGTGATATTATAGCACAGACCAAGCTCTTCAACATTTTCCCACCCAGTTTGAGAAGAAAGCTGCACTGACTCAGTGTTCAAACTGTTATTTCCTCTCATTGTGCCTGATTCAAACACAGTCACTCACACACAATTGACTGTCTCTGATGAATTTTCCAGTGATCTATTTCTACACAAATGACGTTAATCAAAGATATTTTTATCCTTTTAATGTTTTCTGAGGGTTAGGTATAGATATTTGTCATTGTCATTAAGTCATTTAATTTCATATTAATAATACCTTTTGGAAATTATTCATTTATGCTAAGATGACAAATAAAATGAGGTGTCTTTACATTTTCCCCAGTTTGTCACTCTTAATTTTTTCTCATCTCTGTCTCAAAGCTTTTTCCTTTTGTATTTTTTTCATCTAATAGAGGTGTTCACAACAGTAGGAAAATACAAAAAAATAAATAAAAAATCTTTTCAACTAAAAAAAATTCCAATTTCTCAGCTTGAGAAAAGAATTTGACCTGCCTAAAAGAAGTCTTTTTCAGGTTCAAGGCAAAGGGAAGTGCTAGAAATCTGGCTTTTCGGGATTGAAAGTAAAGGCAGTTCCTGTTGACATACAACACATGGAAATTTGATGCAGTATTTGTTGACAGACAATGTAATGGCATGTCATGCAGGGAATTAGATACAAATTGAGCTGCTCTATGTTATACTGTGCTCACTCTTAACCACACTCAAAAACCTCAAGAATATTTCATCCTTTTCAGTCCAGTTCCATATTGGATCATGACCCAATATTTTGTCATATTGTGAGGAAAATGTTGAAAGAGCTGCAGTAAGAATATTTGGAGGAGGGATGACCATTCAATAATGTTAAGTCTGCAGGTTTTTTTAGGCATATTTGGGTCTTATATTTGGGTTGGCAAAAACAAAAATGTTGACTATTTGGGCAAGGGCCCAGTACGAGTTTGAGAAAGGAGGAAGGGGATGGGTGAGGGATAGCAAGAAAGAATACAATTACAACTTCCAGTCTTAGAAGGCACTTCCGGATCCATTAGCTCGCTAATCACTAAATCAATAGCCACCAAAGGAGCTTTGAGGAGGAGCACTGACTAAGCACACTGACATCTTCAAAATGGCCAATGGGAAAGCAGTACATTTTTGATGACCAGTGACAAAAATCGCAAAACTATGAAAGCTAAAATAAAATGGCTATGGAGATTATTCTGTAGATGGGCAAAATATTCATTTTTGTTCACCTATAGACATGCCCCCTGCATTTGTCTTGCTGCATTGCATACAAAATTCCATTTATTCATTCATACATCCATTTTCTCCTGCTTATCCAATTCAGGGTCGCAGGGGCCCTGGAGCCTATCCCAGCTGTGATAGAGCAAAAGGCAGGGTACACCCCGGACAGGCCACTAGTCTATCGCAGGGCTAACACAGAGAGACAGACAACCATTCACACCTAGAATTGCCAGTTAACCTAAACCCAAGCATGTCTTTGGACTGTGGGAGGAAGCTAGAGTACCCAGATAGAACCCATGGAAAAAATAGGGAGAACATGCCCCAGCTGGCCAGTGGATTCAAACCCAAGACCTTCTTGCTGTGAGGCAACAGTGCTAACAACTGCACCATGCTGCCCTGCATACAAAATTAATACATGAAAATGCAAAAACTATGTTGTCTTTTTGTTTTTGAAAAGGCTATACAAGAAAATAGTATACTAATAAGAAATAAAACGTATTTGTTAACTAAATATGCAGGGTGACACGTAATCAGACTGTACCCTCACAAATTAATACTTCAGAATAAAAAAATATAATTATAGGAGAAGAGAAAATAGCTGAATGTGGGCCATGAGTGAGACCATCCATTGGACACACTGGCCAGCAGATGGTTTGTTGCAGCCAAAGTGGAACAGGATCTACAGGTAACTGGTCATTTCTGATTTTTGATATGGCTCATTGTTGGCCCTTGCGGACAGGTGGGGCGACTACATCCATTACAACTGCAGTTCTTAATAAATCCCCTCTCACACTGAACCAAAAACCCACCAACACACACTAATAGTTGCTTTCTGTCTTCAGTTAGAAAAGGTCCAACAGGCATTTGTTTCTGGACCAAATTCAATCATAACATGACACCCAGTTGGAATTTATTTTTTATTTTTTATTTTTTTGCATTTTGATGTTTTGAAGTTGTTGCTTCCATCAGCAACCTCCATGACTCTTTGGCATCTCAGCCATAAATTCCAGTCTTTGTTTAACCCTCCAAGGTCTAAGTCATCATACAGTAGGTGATAACCCTAATCCTAACCCATACTTTGGAAAAAAATGTGAAGAGTTTTTAACATTTGTCAGTGAGAATGACTGTTTTCTTTGTTCCCAGATAAAAACACAAATGACATATTCTGCTTGCCTATTGTTAGACTTGGGGTTAGGGTTAAGGTTGGGGTTGTCACCAATGATGATTAGATCTCAGAAGGTTAAACAGGGCTCAAACATGGTTCAGTTGGCACTGTGTTTGAGGAAACTAAGATAAATGTTATGTTGTCACTGGTCTCCATGCTGTTTTCCCCTTTTCACCATGTTTGTGATGTCAAAAGCAACACACCAGAAAAAAAAAAAAAAAATAACAAGAGAAAAGACCTCAAGGATTAAAACCTGCAGGCTGGTTTGGCAAATGCACATCTGGTTAACTATTCCCCATTGCCACCCCTATTAAAAAAGCAGCCAAGTCACTTTCCTCGGTTTTATATGGCAAGAAACCAGAAGCTAGCCCTATCCTCCTCAGGACAACATCAATAGTGTTAGTCCTGCTGTTTACACACATGAACTCTAGGGTCAAAAGTATTGGCATAATTAAGTTGGGACCGCAGCTGTCCCTTCTAACGTGTAGCACATAACAGCGATTATATTACTTCAGACTGCATTGGACACTTGTATTCTCACATGCACCTCTCTCAGTTAATGGCTAAAAAAGTTGAGGGCTTCATCGCATGTATGAAAACACTTAAGGACTCCAGTACAAGGAAACAGGGCTTTCCAATCAAGAAAGAAAAAATCTCACCAAACATGCAAAGTCATTTATTCTGCCATCTCACCATATATAAAACACTTTGTCTTGGGATATCATTATATATGTATTTCTTTATGCTTTGTCTATATGCTGAAATAGACAACATTTTCTGCATAATAATAATAATTATAATTATAATAAATACTCGATGTAATGTATGAGTATTTTTTTTTCCAAAAGTAAAGCACTGGTTCCAAGTGTGCTGTCAGTCCTGATAATGAGTGATTCTTGGTCATGTGTGAGTAATAAAGCCCAGCACACTGTTTATTTCCTCAACTTGACCTCTTTTCAGAGCATGCATAACTCAGATTATTACACCAACTGCAGTGATTTTCAGTGGTTTCAGTTTTAACACATTAAAGTAAGTGTGTGTGTGTGTGTGTGTGTGTGTGTGTGTGTTTGTGACTGACTGTAATGGCTTTAATGCAGATTTCATACAAGAGGAAAACAGTCCATTCATCATATTTTGCTGCACTCGACATATTAACAAACATTTCACTTTCTTTTCGACCTTTTCCCTCCCCGCTCTTATCTCTCTTACTCTTACTACATTTGACTCTGTTTTGCTCTCTCTCTTTCTGTCTGTCTCTCCCTCTCTCTGTTAGTCTCTTCACCCTCCGGTCTTCCCGTGGGCCCACGGAAGATGATAAGGTGATGTCATACCTCCGCTTCCTGGCGATGTGAGTAACTGTACACTGTGTGCCTTGGGCCATGGCAGGGGGTGTGTGTGTGTGCGCCTGTGCATGTGAAAATGTGTGTGAGTATCAAGTAGGTTGTCTTTTTGAATGAGACACAAATGGAGAGAAGAAGAGGAGGAGAGAGACAGTAGTGGAATGACTGTGAAAGCTGTTCAGACAAAGTTTAACTTACAATGTTTGCAACTTACAGTATGTTCACTTAATTATGATACACTTATGATTATTTCTTTGTGCCTATATGCAATTTTATGTACATTAGAGTGTTATATTCAACAAGACCTCCAACCTAATTATCCACATACTGCACCTGTAGGAGCCTTTCCTGACTTTTGCTGTATTTGTACAGAAGGTGTAGCTTGAACAGCATTTTAGCAGAGCAGCTGCGGAGGCAGCTCTGGCCCTTGGTACTGAGCCGTAGGCCACCTGTGCTTTGGTAGTGCTCAGAACCTAATAAACAATCACTTAGGGATGTGTATACAGCATCAAAATGTGGCTGACATTTGATTTGAGCATATAACATTAGTAAAACACAAGCTTTAATTCTTGTACCATTAGCAGGAAATGGAGCAGATATAGTTTCCATACTTTTCTCCTCTGTTTGGTTTGATTTAGCCACAAACATATTTGGTTAGGCTCAGGGAAAGATCATGGTTTGGCTTAAAAAATAATGAGTATAAATTTATAGAATGGACATGATTTAAAGAAATGCTGACTCTCAGTTTGGAACTGGAAACAAACTGTAGCCTCCCATCTTAAAATCTAATATTTTGACAATCCATCCATCCATCCACCCTGACCTCCCTATGTGGATTGTGCAGCTGTACAGTGAGTTCAAAAAGTATTCAGACAACATTCATTCTTTTACATTTTTTGAAAATTGAAAATACATAATACATAATCTATTCACCATAATGTGTCATCATGGCATATGCCCATAAAAATACTGAGATTTATGTCAATATTTTTATGGACATATTGGGCACACCAACAGTTACTACTTTTGGTGTGTCCAATATGCCCCAATATGTAATTAGTGTCTGTTATCTTCTGTTGCAGAAGTGAACCCACTATTAATATTTTCTAATTACCTATTGTTGTCCAAAACTAGTGCCATGCCAAAATGATACATTTTTGTGTGCAGATTTTTTGTTATCCCTGTCCCAAACAGAACAGTATTTGCACTGTATAATGACCATAATGTCCGTGCTTTGATTTACTCACTAATTTTAACGCTTACAGGTACAAAATAGTATCTGATTAGAATTTCCACTTCTTCCCACAGCTGCATCTTATTATTATTTGAACGTTATTTGCATTAATGAAGATGCTAATTTGGTGGCTGAATGTCACTTTTGGATGTCCGACTTTCCCATAAGGCAATTTGTGTCCTTGCCAGTTTGTTCACAAAATGGCAAAGAAAAAATGTGTTCGATTCCAAGGTCTAAGTTTGTGTAAACTGATTTCCGTGCAAAACTGACATGAATGGAAATCGTTAATAAAGAATAGGTTATATTTTAAATTGGATATCTTTACATGTAATACTTGTAAATTTCTTTTATTGCTGAGCTATTACTAATATGTTCAAAAAGTGTGCAACAATATCTGAAACTGTTTTTAATTGTTTTTTCTTGTGACTTTAAGGAACATGTAATGAAATGAAACTCATGTCTGTGTAGTTATTAAAGAGCTGAACAAAAAACTCCCATTTTTGTGGTACATTAAGCATATGGGTCATTTAAAGCAAGAAGTTCTTGATATTCATTTTAAACAAAATTATACAGTCAAATTCTCTGCGAGTGTAGTAGAGAGAAGAGACTGCATCAAAGGGAATCTGACAATAACTAAAGCACTGGGAAAAGTGAGATTCCCCTCCCTCTTGTACCTGTAAGCTCTGCCTGTGCCCTGAGCCCAGGGCAGTAACACTGGATAGCAGCATGGAGCTGTAAAACAATGTTGAGATTGTGCCTGAAGCAGTTCCCTTATAAATCAAACATAAAACCATGCTGGCACTACAGTCCACCTTGGCCCGCAGCAGCACTTTGAACAGACATCACGTGGAGCTTTCACCTAAACAAGAATTGCTCGCAGCTTCAGTGCACTTACAGTAAATGGATGGTACCATGTGCTTTTTTTTAAAAAACCTTGTTCTATTATTGCTTATATTCTTACCTACTTTCGTCTGGGATGACGGAGGTGTTTGCTGACCTTTTTCACCAAATTCTACTGATCTGAAAACAAAAACAGATATCAGATAGATTCTGACATGTCTTTTGAGATAGTTGACAAAGGTTGAAAATCTGAAAGTATTAGACACGTTTAAAGGTTTAACATTGCGTAACTATAACTTATACCATCAAGGAGGCCAGTCCCAGATTCAACTCCAAACATACACAGGCACTCTATTTAATATGTTCCATGTCCACAAGTGTGCAAGGGTCCGCTTGAGTCCGGGTGAAATTTTGTCATCTGGATGAACATGAGACACTACACTACAACGCACCAACTCCACACACATCCTTCAACCAGACTCCAAGCAGCCTTGAAAAAAGTATGTTAGGAAGTATTACTTGTCAGCGTGGGTATCTGCAAATGAGTATAATCCCAGCCTTAAGGGGCATCCACACAGGACAAGACTAGCAGTGATGTAGCACCAGCAAAGAAATTCAGCGACTTGTAGCAACAACAGGTAAAATAACCGTGAGTGAAGTGAGGTCCTGATTTAAAATTTTCTCAACTTTGAGGTGAGCAGTTGAAGTGACCATCAATGGGATCAAATGATGCCACTCATTGACACATGAAATGGTGGTAAATACATGAATACAGAGGGTAACATATTCAGCTGGAGCTTGCACTGGAATGTCGACTAGTGATGTAATAATGTAATGTAATGTTGAGGAACATTATTCTGAAATTGTTCCACAGCTTTACCTCTGAGAAACTTTGTCTCTCTAAGATGCTCTTTTTTTACACCCAATCATGTTACTGACCTGTTGCCAATTAACCTAATTAGTTGCAAAATGTTCCTCCTGCTGCTTCTTTTTTGTACCACTTACTTTTCCAGCCTTTTGTTCCTCCATCCCAACTTTTTGAGATGTGTTGCTGCCATCAAATTCAAAATGACCTTATTTTTTTTCTTGAAATGGTACATTTTCTCAGTTTAAACATTTGATATGTTTTCTGTCTTCTGTTGTGAATAAAATTATGAGATTTGCAAATCACTGCATTCTGTTTTTATTTACATTTTACGCAGTGTCCCAAATTTTTAGGAAATGGGGTTCAAATTCTGTTTGACCTAATCACCATTATATCTGACAACAAACTGCTACCTAAGTTAAATATAGGCTAATAACAAAACCTTCACTAACAACATAAACTCACTGGCCACTTTGTTAGGTACACCTGTTCACCTACTTGTTAACACAAATATCTAAGCAGCCAATCACACGGCAGCAACTCACTGCATGTAGGCATGTAGACACAGTCAAGATGACCTGCTGAAGTTCAAACCGAGCATCAGAATGGGGAAGAAAGGTGATTTAAGTGACTTTGAACGTGACACGGTTGTTGGTGCCAGACAGGCTGGTCTGAGTATTTCAGAAACTGCTGACCTGCTGGGATTTTCCCACACAACCATCTCTAAGGTTTACAGAGAATGGTCTGAAAAAGAGAAAATATCCAGTGAGCAGCAGTTCTCTGGGAGAAAATGCCTTGTTGATGCCAGAGGTCAGAGGAAAATGGCCAGACTGCTT
>VUQI01040980.1:16380-33214 GCA_015106735.1 Paratilapia polleni | reverse complement strand
ATTTGTAGTATTTGTAGTGATGGTATTTGTAGTATTTGTAGAGATGGTATTTGTAGTGTTTGTAGTGATGGTATTTGTAGTATTTGTAGTGCTGGCATTTGTAGTATTTGTAGAGATGGTATTTGTAGTGTTTGTAGTGATGGTATTTGTAGTGTTGTATTTGTAGTATTTGTAGTGCTGGCATTTGTAGTGTTTGTAGTGCTGGTATTTGTAGTATTTGTAGTGATGGTATTTGTAGTGTTGTATTTGTAGTATTTGTAGTGATGGTATTTGTAGTGTTGTATTTGTAGTATTTGTAGTGCTGGTACACAGCTGATGCTCTGTGAGTATAAAGACACTGAAAATGCAGCAGAGCTGCTGCCTGCTGGTTTTCTTCCTGCCAGCGGGCCGATCAGTGACAGGATCTGATGATAAAACGTGAAAACTGGTTCTGGTCCAGCTGCCGTGATGAGTCTCAGATTGTTCTGTCTGCACATGATCGATGGTGGGGGACGGCGAGGAGAGAAGAGGACGCTGTGAGACAAAGTCATACGTGATGCAGGAGACAGGAAGTCAGACAAACAGTCCTTATCATGAACAGCTGCTGTCATTTACAAATAAATAACACGAGCCGCGTTATCTCCACGCTCTGATCTAAAGTGGACCATCAGAGCCGGGCTGAGATTCACTGATGCTCGGCTGAACTGTACAAAGCAGTGAGGACAGGGCTGCAGCAGTCCTCAGATTATCAGACAGAAAGACCCCAGACCTCCTCCTGAGGACTCAGACCCCACTCTGACAGAAGCATGACAGGACTGCAGACGGTGCAGATGTGTTTCTACTCTCTGTTTCTTTAAAGGGACAGTTCAGTGTTTTTTAAAGTGTGCTTGAAGAAGGAGCTGCTCCACAGTCAGAGTTTCCCCCTCTGCACTGTCCTGAGGCGGAAGGACGAGCAGCAAAACAGGTTTTAGTTTGTCTGCACACCTGCAGGTTGTTTCTTCTGGTCTGAATCAGGTGATGAGTTTGTAAAGTTGGAGTTTTCCCCGTGATTTGGTTTCCTTTGGCACGCAAAACTCAGAACAAACCAAAATCCATCACTACAAACCACAGGACAACATCAGTCTGATTGTTGGCCAGATGTGTCATAAGCTGTGCTGTGAGAGGACCTAAATGCAGGAAGCTGGATATTACCCTGATATTAACCTGATATTAACCCGGATATTAACCTGATATTAACCTGGATATTAACCTGATATTACCCTGATATTAACCTGATATTACCCTGAATATTAACTTGGAAATTATACTTTATGAGATGAACGGGACAAGGAAACACAAAGGGACCAAGGCATCAACAGAACCAGGCCGAGGGAGGAACCGAAAACGAACCAGAGTTCAATTTAAACGGATTGAAGAGCTGAAGAAAAAACAGGTGTTTGTCTTGTCTTTGGTCAAAGAGTGTGTGATAGCTGATTTGACAGATTTTTAATCAGTTTATTAGCTAATTAAAGACACGTGTGTTCTTACAAAATGACAAATGTCATTATTACAGTGCTGTTGATTTTCCTTTGGACGGCACCGTAAACCCTGCTGTCTGCTGTCAGGGAGTCCACCCAGCAGTGTGCAGACTGAGCCTGGAGCCGGTGTGACAGAGGAGGGTGAAGGGGTGGTGAGACAGCTGAAAGAAGTGTGAATGGACAGTAAACTGTATGTAAGACTGCTGTGTGTTAGGAGGTGACTTCTCTAATGATCTTCATCACCTCAAACCACCATCCAAATGTTAGGTTCTACTTACTGAGCTGCTTATTGTATTTTATTCATCGAGCTCTTCATTTTTTTCTGTTTTCCACTGAACTGAACTGAACTCCTTTTGTGTCATTTTAGTCAGATCGTTTTCTGTGGCGTGCTGTTTGTAACACAGGAATATTCAACTCTTGGAAATCTTTATTATAAGAAATATGGAAACAGTTTGTGTGATGACAGTGGAGGCACATCTACATGCATTATAAGCTCCCTGTAACATTTTTCTGCACGTTGTGAAGCTCGCTCTGTGTCTCTCGAGTTATTTTGCATCTGTTTTGCATCATCTTTTCCACACTTTCAGCTCTTTCTGGATGTTTGCCGTCTTCTTGTGCATCTCCTTTTGATCTCTCAGCAGTTGCATTAATTTGTGTTCATTTCTTTTTTCTGTGGTCTGTGTTTCGGAGTTCATTTTGTGGGTTTTTTGGCAGATTTGTCTCTTTTCGGTCTCGTGTTTTCCTGTTTGCTTTCTTTCTGCTCATTTTGTGCTGCTTTTGATTTTCCATCTAGTTTTTGTTGCTTTTTGTCACTGTGGTTTGTTTCTTTCTTTCTTTTTGTGGTGCTTCTGCCTCACGTCTCTACAGTTCATCGCTGATGTTTCACTCTGTCTCTTTCTTTAGTGTCTCTTTGTGCATCTTGTAGTGCTCCTTTCATCGTTTGTGATCTTTTTGTGTTAATGTCGCATCCTGTTTTTGTTGGTTTGTGTTTCTTTGTGCTCAGCTGATCGATTATCCAGCATTAAATGTTAATCACAACTTTGAGCGCAGGCCTGTGTGCAGTGGGGCCGCTAATCAATTAATGACTCAGTCCGAGGAAGACTAAGAATCCATTAACCCTTTCTGCCTGTAGCTGTGATTAAAGAGGATCTATTCTGCTCGTTTCAGCCTGATCGTTTATTCCTGCTGGTCACATTCACTCAGTAACATCACCCTCTCACTGTTCGAAATTCAGTGAAACTTAAAGGCTGATTCTGCTGCATTTCATCCTGCTGTGTCTCACCATAACTTTCCTTCTGTTGCAGAGATTAAAATCTCTGATGCAGACATGATGGATTGAGTGGACAGCTGCAGGGAGCTCCGTATACGTTCAGCCGAGCTGGATTAAAACTCTCATCGTACACCAGCGTTCGGTCCGGCCCTCTGCGTCACATGTGAACACACTCGGCGCTCCTGTGTGATGTTTGTGTTGAAGATGCAGAAACTGAGTGTGTCTGATGAGAACAAAGATGCTGAAGTGAACAGAGACGACCGTGAGTCAGAAGAGCCGAGCTGCAGAAAAGAGAGCAGCTCGTCCCACACAGAAACCCGTCAGAGGTGTGAAGGCGACTCAAAGCGTCTTAATTAACGTCCTCATCTCTACGCTAAATATAGAGAAGAAGAAGAAGAAACAGCCTCCTCCGGTCTCAGAAAAATCTCTGTGTGACATCAGCCGACGTATTTATAGTCTCAAAATCTGCATCTCTTCAGCACACACACACAGAGCTGTGAGTGTGTCTCCTCCTGAGTTCCCACAATCCTTTGTTGTAGCTGACAGATGGTGATGATCAGTACTGTACTCAGGAGACAAGAGGACGTCCCGTTCATTATCGAACAACCGCAGAAAAACATGCGACACAGAAACACAGCAACACACGGGCCAGTGCAGGACTGGCTCGGGGCCTGTTCATCAGCTCTGTTTAAAATTCATCAGCCAGCTGGTCAGCAGCGAGCCGTGTGGGCCGAGGGTCACCGCCCCCTTTGTACGTGCACCTTCCTCCTGTACAGCACACCCGCATGGAAACCTTTCAGCAGCACACCTGGGAGACTCCACTTGAAAAGGTTCTTCTTCTACTGTAGGTGGTGACCTTTCACCTTTGATTTTGTATCATTGCTCTCTTTGTTGTTCTGTTGTGTTGCCTTCCTCTGTCTCATTGCATTGCTCTGTCTTGTCTCAAATTGTGTTGCTCCTGTTGTTCTGGGTTTCTTGCTCCTTCCTCTGCTCGTGTTGGTCAGTTTTGTCTCTCTGGTCAGGGTCCAGTCCGTTTCATCCTCATCCACAGGTTTAGGGAAACAGCTGCAGCTTTGCACTCAATCAATCCAGAGTGAGATGTTGCCTGTGGTGTTACCACCATGAGCGTTTGAACTGCTGAGTTGATCTCCAGATCAAATCAAAGCCCATCAACTGGAACAAACTGGGAGTAAACTGGAAGCAAACAGAATTTTAACCTCTGTTGGCCAAACATTGTCAGAATAAAACATCTGATCTGTGCTGGTCACAGCAGATGGCTGCCCCTCCCTGAGCCTGGTTCTGCCAGAGGTTTCTTCCTGTTAAAAGGGAGTTTTTCCTTCCTACTGTTGCCAAGTGCTTGCTCATAGGGGGTCGTCTGACTGTTGGGGTTTTCTGTCTAATATTGTAGGGTCTTTACCCTAAAATATAAAGCGCCTTGAGGCGACTGTTGTTGTGATTTGGCGCTATATAAATAAAATGGAATTGAATTGCATTGTTTTGGTTGTTTTGTCTCTTTTTGTTTTTTAATTATTTTGCTCCTGGTCTCGTCACTGGCTGGCGGCCTGTCTCTGTCCGGGGTGCACCCGCCTTTCGCCCTATCACAGCTGGGATAGGCCCCAGCTCCTCCACAACCCAAAGTTGGGTAAGTGATGTAGGAAATGGATGCTTTGCACTGTGTGGTTGTGTTGCTGTCTTTTGTGTTTTATCTCTCTGTTTGCATTGTTGCCGGTTGTGTTGCTCTGGGTTCCCTGCTCCTGTTGCATTGCCCAGCTTCTTTCATGCATTGCTCTGGTCTTGTCTCTCTGGTTGCGTTGCTGGGTTGTGTCTCTTTGGTTTTTATGCAGTTATTTTGTTTTTCAGGTTGTGCTGCTCTCGTTCATCTCACTTGCGATGTTGCTCCTGTTGCTCTGTTTATCTGCTCCTGTTGCAATGTTCTTTTGTGTTTGGTTGCCCAGGTTGCGTCCTGTGTTGTTGCCTGTCCGGTACTTTCCTCGGCTCCTCGCCTGAGATTCTCCTGCAGTCCTCCACCTGTCACTCTGTCCTGCCAGGCTGGACTATTTCCTGATGCATGCTGGGATTGAACCAATTATCCAATCCCTGCTGAGATCTAATTAATTTAATCAGATGCAGGAAAGCTGACCAACAAACAAACAGACACAGGATCTGCCAGCTCCGGGAAATAAACATCCTGAAAACTTTCAAATCTGGCAAGTGGGAAAAACTCCAGAGACAAAACCTCTGAGCAGCTGATCAGATCACTGAGATCCCCAGAGCAGCAGATACAGAGCACGTCCTGTTCAAGGTTTTCATCTGCCTCTCTGAGCGTGCTCCTGCTGGAGGTTTGTTCCTGTTAAAAGTGATGCTGTAGGGTGAAAACATTACAACATCTGATAATGCAGTACGATCTTCAGCTTCCAATGAAAATAACAACAAACAACAAAAACTCTTTGAAAAGATGTAAAAAAGATGACTTCATCTGATGTCTGAACAGTTGTGATTGTGTTCAAAAAGGCTAAAAAACGTCTTCAGGTTGTTGGAACGACGTCTAAAGACAGAGGACACGAAATCTGATTGGACGGTGAAAAATTAGAATTTGAAGCATGAACTCGTGTTTTACCCACTGAATTTCAACATTTTCTCTTCTCAGGTCTTCACGTAACGCCATTTTTGTAAGATGTTACCTGCACACTGTCCCGTGGCGTTCATGCTTTGATGCACCAGCTGCAGCATTACTGCCACCCAACAGATAACGATTCACCTGAAGAGGCTGGAGGGCTGGAGGTGGAAAAAGCTGCAGATTAATCAGCCAGCAGGCTGGTTCACGTCCAGTTTGGACCTTCATGATTTGCACTTTTCAACAACCGTTGGATCAAGTCGTGTTTAACGAGTTCTTGCTGGGTGGAACTGAACTGTTTCCCTCCTTCATCCTCAGTGTGAGAGGAGGCAGATGTCAGGAGGTTTGCTTCCTCTCCTGAACACAATCAACAGCCTGCTCGCAGCTCTTTAACTGTTACGCCATCCCATCATCGCTGGATTAGAGCCAAGGAGCGTTAATTAGGTGCAAAGTGGATTGACAGAGATTAAATATTCACCACGTTTATCTTGTTATTTCTCTGAGGATGCATCTGTCTTCAGTTATTCAGCCTCCTTCTTGGTGAGTTTTTCTGTAGATTTTAAACATTTGTGAGAGCGGCACAGGAGAGCCAATCAAAGAAGACGATGATGCTGAAGTATCGAGAGTGAACCTCGGGTTTAAACTGCAGCTTCACGTTCGTTTTTCTGTACTCGAGGGGAAGATTAAAGTCTTTAACAGAGACTTTGTATTGATTAGTTGTCTGACTTTCATCATCTTAAAGAAACTAATCGAATGTGAGTGTAAAACCCTCTCAGAGATTTAAGGACATGAAGAGTCTCCATGCTTCTGTTTGATATTTTCACAGAGTCCTCGTCACTCTGAAGCTGTTTGTGTGGCTGCAGTGATGAACAAAGGCTCCTCCTGATGATGGACTCTGTATCTGAAACACAGTCAAACAGTGCGTGTGGGGTCCGAGCTCAGAATAAAATCTGAACCAATTATTTATTCTTACACTGAAGACGGTCAGTCAGCCACACATGCAGAGAAGATGTCAGTGAGGGAGGAACACCAGGAAAAAGGAAAAAACGCTTCAACAGAAGAAACAACACAATCCGTGACCTGTTTCAGACACAAACACAGGGGCACACTGACACTCATGAAGAAGGTCAGAAGGTCAGTGACAACAAACCGCTCATGGCTGCAGTCCTGATCCAGCAGAGACCGCCGGCTGCTCGCTGCCATCACCACAGACTGCTGCTGTGGGTCAGCAGAGTCCCTCATGAGCCTGAAATACATCCTCACAGACCCTAAATGGACTGAGAACAGGCTGTTTAATAGGAGCATGTAAGATACAAGTAAAGCCCAGCAAACCGTGATCCTCTGAGTTTGGTGCACTTTAAGTCCCCCAAACTCATTTCAAAGATTCTCAAAGGAAACCTCAAAATGCATTTTAAAGCCATTAATTAGTAAAACCAAGTGTCTTTTCATTATACCGCAAGAAAATAAATATTCTTATTTCTTTTTCTTTAAATTGATTATCTAACTAACAGAGAACAAGCATGTTTGCATGTCCCCACTGACCGTTATACAATTTAACTGAATATCAAATACACACAAACTACAGTCGCTACTCAACTTTTAGTGCCAGTATATTAATTACAGATCTGCTTTAACTAGAAATACATGTTTTCTAAAAAAAGTACATGAATTATCTATGAAATTCAAAGATTTACACATGTCCTGCATTTGCATTCAAACCCATAACCCCAAACCATTTACCCCCCTACAAAATAATGGCACAGTCATTGGGACATCAGCACCAAGGAAGTGACATCACCCAGGTCTCTAGAAGAAAACCCTGCAAAGAAAGGCAAGTGTCACTGACTTTTCTTATCTGTATTTAAGTTTTTTATTGTCAGATTGAGCTTGTCAGTCTCAACACTTCTGTTACATGAATTTATGATAGTGCACAACTGTTGAGGAAAAATTCATAATAGTTCTGAAAATATTACAGTTTTATGATGTCCCGAATACAACGTGGTGCCACTGTTTCAGCTAAATATGGAGTTATTGCTGCTGTTATCCAAGAACTTCAACCCTGTTCCATTTTTTACTGTACCAGGGTTGAATGTTTGAGACTTTTTTGTAAATGACTCAGTTGTGCACTTGCATGTAAAGTGTATTTTTTAATGCTATTTTATGTTCCATGTTTTCAGAGCAGGCCCACAGCACAGAGCCAGAGAGAAGGGAAAATATCTGAGCAGTGAATGACAGGTGGACACTGAGGGAGGAACAAGATAAAATAAGTGAGAGAGAACGTTTTCAGAGGACTCTCTGTAGTCCTGTGAAAAACTAAGTCCACTCAGGACTTCACAGGACGATCAAAAAGAAAATACTAAAGTCAGATCATAACGTTATTACATAGTTTTGGGGTTGAACTCAAAAGGAATTTTAGTGAGAATTAAATGCCTAATAATGACTCTGATTTCATGCCTGAGGTGGGAAATTATATTTCCTAAAATATTTCAGTAATTCACTATCAGATTAAGTTATTAAACAAACAATTATTATAGGTCATTTTTTCAAAAAATGTCAGATCCAAAGGGCACCGATCTGAGAATCACCCATAAAAAAATAAAAAACACCTTTGGTTACACAAGCCCCTGCAGCATCACACACACATACACACACACACACACACACACCAAACACCTAATCACAAGCTTTAAAAAGAAATGCCGTGTCTTTATCCATGTGACTCACATCAGGAAGTAGCCAGACGCCAGCCTGTCAGCCCTTCTAATTAATAAGACTGTCATTTGTTAGGTTGCCATTTGCCCACGTCTTGGCTCCTGATGATCCACAAACTCCGAGCCCAGAAACCCGCCGTCCATCAGCCCAGCTGTTCGTCTCTGGGAGGTCTCACCGCTTCTGCTTGGCTCGCAGTTCTGGCATGAACTACTTGTCAAAGATCCTCTCTTAGCGAGAGCGTTCACTGCTGAGTACATTAAAAAAACTGGCTGAATTTTACTCATCAGTCTCATTTCATTGAGATTTGTTGTAAATAGAATGACTGAAGGCTCATTTCTGACTTGTTTGGGTCGGTGCTGCTTCTTTCACTGCAATGATCTGATCGATAAGTCTCTCTTTCTAAGAGAAGCTCTGACTGCACCTCAGGTGTTCTTAGAAACAACATAACGTCGATGTTTGCTGGGAGTCCCTCTCTGTGGTTCTAACACTGATGTTCTGCATCATTCGTGCTTAATCTCAAAGGTCAGCTGTTAGTTTTCAGTGTTGGGATTCATCTATACTAACATGTTTAGATGCTGTGTGTCAGAGGTAAAGGAAACACTGGAATCCTCCCGTGTTTTTCCTCTCAGGTTACAGAGATACTCGAACTAAACTCACTCCATCAGATGCTGGAGACCATCACGTACAGCTCTGGAAGAATAAAAGCCCACTCTCCACTTTTTCTTAGTTCAGCATCTCTACATGCGTGGTGTGGACTCAGTTCAGTCGGTTCAACCCAAGCACGCCTTGTTCTGCATAATGAGGGGCTGATTGGGTCACCTGAACCACAACTTACTTAATGAGGAGAAAAAACTGCCCTGATCCTCTGCCGGAAATCACCAGCTGGATAGCTGTCATTACCACAGAAGTAACTGGAATAAGAAAAGTGCCTGCTGTCTGCACCGAGGAGCTGGAATGAGGGGAAATAAAGGTTCAGTCCTGGCTTTAATGGCAGATACACTGAGCGTCAGATTGGATGGTTCATAATACAGTAAAGCAGCTAGACAGAGACTGAACACTCCAATCTTTCTTTTCTTTTACAAACTCGGTGCATCTGAGTTCAGAAACATTAAAACCTGATTGTGTGACCCTGGAAATGTTCATGGTCGGCGTGGACTGTACGGGAAGCCGGGCACTGGATAAAAAGCCTCTGTCTGCCCTCTGCACAGACTCATGGAGAAATCAAAGCAGTCAGTTTGAACTTTCATGGAAATCATTTCTGAAAACAGGATGCACTTTAAACTTTGACATTTCTCTTCTCTCACCTCTGTTCTGAAATCCAGCACTGGAAAATCAGAGCTCCAGAAATCTAGTCAGTGTTTTTATATTTAACAGTCACCTGACGGTGCTTTACACTGTAAGGTAACGACTCTACAATATCAGACAGAAAACTCCAACAATCAGACAAGCCCTTATGAACAGCACTTGGTGACAATGGGAGAAAGAACTCTCTTTAAACAGGAAGAGAGCTCCAACGGGACCAGGATCAATGTCAATGTCAATGTCAGTTTTATTTCTATAGCACATTTAAAAGCAACAAGGCTGACCAAAGTGCTTTACAAGTTAGTTTAAAAATAACAGAATAAAAAACATCAATCAATAAAATAAAAACAGACATAGAATAAAATGGACTAAAAACAAGGTAAAACAAAGAGACACCACAACATCAAAAACCTGATGGGACTCAAACTGAACTCGAATTAAAAGCCAAGGTAAAAAAGTGAGTTTTCAGACTAGATTAAAAAGACTGTATAGACTCTGCGAATATCGAGTGGCAGCTTATTCCAGAGTCTAGGAGCTGCCACTGCAAAAGCTTGATCCCCTTTGTGCTTTAATTGAGACCTCGGCTGCACTAAGAGCATCTGGCTTGATGATCTAAGGGCTCTTTTGGGGTTATGTAAGCTGAGCAGCTTGGTTAAATAGCTGGGTGCTCTACCATTTAAAACTTTAAAAGTAAGGGAACCAGTGTAAACCTGCTAAAACGGGAGTGATGTGATCATGCCTTCTAACACCTGTTAAAGACGTGCAGCAGCATTTTGGACTGACTGCAAGCAATGGAGAGATGAGTATTCAAGACCAAAATACAGAGAATTGCAGTAGTAAATAAAATTGAATTGAATTGAATTGAACAAATAGAGGCTGAGGAAGAGGAGTATTCCCCCATGGATACAGAAAAGGACTTTTCTGACAAATACGATTAAACAATGACAAAACTGTGCCTTTTAGACCATCAACATGTTCAAGTCTTGACAAAGAATGTTGTGATCGACTGTGTCAAAGGCAGCAGTTAAATCTAAAACAACTAAAGAGCAACCTGAGTTAACAGTTAAAAGAAGATCATTAAAAACTCTTAACAGTGCTGTCTCAGTGCTGTGGCGGGATTTGAAATCAGACTGGAACTCTTCACAAACACCATGACTGTCTAAAAAAGTCTGAAGTTGATTAAAAACAACCTTTTCCAAAATTTTGGACATAAAAGGTAGTTTAAACATTGGCCTATAGTTAGAAAGAACATTTGGATCAAGGTT
Source organism: Paratilapia polleni (assembly GCA_015106735.1). Lineage (NCBI taxonomy): Eukaryota > Metazoa > Chordata > Actinopteri > Cichliformes > Cichlidae > Paratilapia > Paratilapia polleni. Next base: position 22,555 of record VUQI01040980.1, on the reverse strand, counting down.
TTTCTTTTTGATAATAGGCTGCACAACAGCATGTTTGAAAGCAGTTGGTACACAGCCTAATGACAATGAAGCATTTAATAAAAGTAAAATACCAGGCAGAATAATGTGAAGAGTTTCCTTAAAAAGACTAGAGGGGAGGATGTCTTGCGGGGAATTAGAAGGTCTTAAATAATAGACTACTTCCTTTAAAACAGAAAAAGTCACAGGCTCAAACTGCTGAAAAACAGCAGAGCATTTAGGAGGCAGAGACTGATCTAACACGGACTGTGAATGTGGAGACCTTAAAGCTGAGATTTTATGAACAAACTATTTCAAGAAGTTATCGCAAAATTCAGAAGAAGCCTCCGTGGGAACAGTGTCACAGGGATTAACAATAGAATTAAAAATATTAAAAAGAACTTGGGGCTTGTGACTATTACTAGAAATAATTTTAGACAGAAAAGCAGATTTTGCAGTTTTAACAGTCCTCTGATATTCTGATAAACAGTCACGCAGGATCCCTAAAGACACCTGGAGTTTGTCCTTCTTCCACTTTCTCTGTGCACGTCCACACTCGCGTCTGAGAGCGCGGGTGGTTTCGTTCAGCGTTTAGTCCTGAGTGGCGCAACAGAATCAAGGATACTAGAGCATGTTGAGTTAAAGAGATTAACTAGCTCTTCAATGTGTAGTTCAGCACAAAGGCTGGCATCGCTAAGGGCAGAGTTAGTGAAAGCGGAGGAAAAATGAACATCAGTTGAGGTGGTTTATCATCCGCAAACAGGTCGCTGTTCAACCCCGTGTTACTCACCACAGTATCAAACATAAAGGGGAAACGGTCCGATATCCCACAGTCTTTAATTTCGGTGATACAAACATCCAGACTATGACAGCACCAGATCGAGTGTATGTCCCTAATGTGTGTCTTTGATGCACTACAAAATGTAAATATATGTAAATATCTTTTTTGAAAATGGAATTGTATATTAACAACAACAACAACAAAATGCTAAAGATTAAGTCCTTATTTTTGACTTAGCTCACACCTGAGGCTGCCATGTTCCAAATATTGTCATTTTGACCTTTTCGATAAGACTTTAAACTCTGTCTTTACTCTGCATATTTTTAAGGGGTTGTTGTTGCATTTTTGTCATTTTTTAACAAGGATGCACCAATTGTGAATTTGGGGCCTTTACTGATGTTTAAAATAATTTGATAGCAGTTTTTTTTTTTTAGTTATTTATTTCCCCCTTCATTATAAAAGATAATTGAACTTTTCAAGTCTTTCATCACAGTATTTTTGCACATCTAACCATCACAAATTGGTCTGACATGACACATAAATATTGCCCACTAATAGTTGTAAATACTAATACTTTTTGCCAATATGCTGATATCAGTCAGCAAGGCCAGTATTGGCTGATACTGATTATCAGCCGATACTGATACAGATGTTTCCCCCGTGGAGCTCTAAGGTCAAAGATTTGAGTATTTGCTCTGAGTGCCTGTTGAGCTGATTTATGAAACTTCTGGTGGCCTTTCCACCTTCTCCTGATGTTGTACCACACAGTGACTTTGCAGTTTTGAGCTCAAACTTAAGGGCGACACAAGAAGCCAGGACATTTGATTACTAGTACTCTTATTTTTTCAGAAAATACCATTTATTATCTTTATCATTGGGGCAAAAGGATAAAAAAAAGGGGGTCCATAAAATGGTTATATATTTGTTTACATGGATAGATTTTTCTAGAATTGGCTCGGGCTATTTTATTTCAAATATGATTAGTTTTCTCACATATAAAACAGCATTAAATTCAGATTATAGAAGTTAAACAGTGACACCAATTTATTCTGGCTATTCATGTCTATAAACATAATTCTTTGGCAATCTGGTGGAGTGTTTGAGGCAGGAGGAGATTCATTTGAAGGAGCTGCCAGTCTTACAAAGCTTTCTTTTGCAACGCGTCAGACTCATTCAGATTAGGAGGCTGCTGCAGTAACACCCCAAAAAACCTGAAACACAAAAGAATAAATCATATAATAATACTGAGCTAATAAAGAAAATATATTCTTCAGCCTTCCTGCTTATTACCTGAGACTTTAACGTAATATATTATTTCAAAATTGTATTTCAAAACCCTCCTATGGTTTATTTGGAGACTAAGGTTCCTGATTTGGGCTTTACAATTGTGGAGCTGTAACTCACTGAATTTGGGAGGATTTTCAGGTGGAAAATCCTAAAAAATACCCAAGGACTTAGTAAGAAAACCAGCAATGAATTGATCTTTTTAGGCATATTTTGTGTAAAACCTCATAAAAGTTTAAGTGTGTGATGTGTACATTTATTGTTGGTTGTAGTCTTGTCATGGGATTGTCGATAGTAAATTAACAAAATACCATTAGTGGTATTCATTGGTCGACTCCCTCCCTGTTTTGGCCATATAGCAATATATAAAAGACAGATGCAGCCACCGGGACTTCATACATTGGGTAGTGAAATCCTGCTGTGAAACCTCAAGCTGAGCATTTCTGCCATTTTAGCTTTTTTGAATCACGTGTCACAAGTGAAAGCAAGAAACACTGCACACTCATTCGCTCACTGGCTCATTGGCTAACAACTTCTCAGTTACAAATCGTTAGCCAATAAGCATACCCTGGTTTATTCTCATTCCAGACTCTAAAGGGGACCATAATTTACAAAATGAACTTCATGTTGTATTCAGTAAAACTCATGTGTGGGACACCAGTCAGTCAAAGCAACCATGCCTCTAACTCCTCTATATAAAAACAATCCCCACCCGTACAATTTCTATGAAGGGGGAAACTATCCACAGCAGCTGTAAACATGATTATGTCTGCTTTAAAAGTCTGGCATTTTAACATGGGAGCAGTTTTGGCTGGGACTTGTTTGTAACCAGGTGTCGCTCCCTGCTGGTCATTAGAGAGAATGCAGGTTTAAGGCTTCCACTTTGGCTTCACCTTTCAGACCTGAAAGCGACTCCATCTAGAGGAGGTTGTCCCACTTCACTGACATTATTTTGAAATGACTGTATAATGATGCTGAGCACAGAAACCCCACAGATTAAGAAAACAGCTTGACTGACAGGCCATTACATAAGAAATAATGTTCCACCTCTTCAGACTGCTCACTCTGCATGCTGTAAACTGCAGGTGATGAGCCACATGCTTTGACGTTAACAGTGTGTTTTGTCTAAACTTCAGTTTTTCTGTCTGACATATTGATTGTGAACACACTGTGACCTGACAGTCCGGACACATGAAAGCATAACATGTTTTGTTGACTCAAGTATTAGCCTTAGTGTGTCATACCCACCATGAATCAGTAACTTTTTGTTTTGGCAGGGAACATCAGTGGACTAATGACGTACAGGAGCTGCAGACTTTGTAAATCATTCTAAGCTGGTTCAGTTTAGACGTATACCCCCCTCCCTCCACCTTGCTTTGAAAACATTACTTATTTGATCTTTGATTCAATAATTATATTGATTTTACTTTAAATTAACACATGTCTACAATTCCTAAAAGATTTGATTAAATTCCTGTATAAAGTCTTACAGTGCAGCTTTTTTTCAGTTTTGACAGTCATGTGGAAAAGAAAGTACACCCTCTTTCAATTCTTAAGTTTTACATATCAGAACATAATAAAAAATCATCTGCTACTTAGCAGGTCATAAAATGATTTAAATGCAACCTGAGATGAACGACAACATTGTGTCATTTATTTAACAAGAGGTAAGCCAAAATGCAGAAACAGTGTGTGAAAAACTAAGTACACCCCATGATTTAGTAGCTTGTAGAACCACTTTTAGCAGCAGTAACTTGCCCTGTTACATGACCCAGTTTGTGTCAAGCTTTAGCTGTCAGACAGATGGCCTCACATTTGACTCTAGAATACTTTGGTATACAGAGGAGTTCATGATTGACTCAGTGACTGCAAAACAAGCTCAAATCATCATCCCTCCACCACCGTGCTGACAGCTGGTATGAGGTGTTTGTGCTGATATGCCGTGTTTGGTTTTCTCCAAACGTGGTGCCGTGCATTATGGCCAAACATCCCCACTTTGTTCTAGAAGTCTTGTGGTTTGTTCAGATACAATTTTGCAAAGCTAAGCCGTGAATATTTCAAGTCTCAAAATAAATGTTTTTTGTATCTTCTGAATGTGTTAGTAGACAGCTTTTTGGTATATTAAAAATAGGATAATATCAGTGTTGTGTAACATTTGCAGACTTAATTTCTCATTATTTTTAGATTTAATCTCATTCCAGTCGCTGTGTGATGTAATTTTTAAAGCTTCGTTCTTGCTCAGAGTCTGTGGGACTTTACTAGTTTTTGGGGCCGGCCTCAGGTCGGCGCCGCAGGAGCTGCAGTTTTTGTTGCTTCTGTGCTGACTTCATTTTTCAGCTCTGGAGGTTGCTGCTTTGTTACAAAGCTTTATTTTTGCTGGGTTGGGTGATGAGTCTTGCCACAACAATACAGCAAACAAAGAAACAAACAAACTGAAGCATCTCAGAACTTTAATGGAACAAAATACCACACGTTCCACATTGTACCTATTAAACATATTTGCTGTTAGACTGGGTTGGATTTACAGATGCATTATGACAAAAAGCATCAGATTTAAGACAAATCACAGAGAATTTTCCAGAAAACAGCTGAGCAGCCTACATACACAATTTAAGAACCCTGACTCACAAGCAGGTGAATAAAACTGGAACTTTTCTTTTTTAAATGTTATTTTACTTTTTGTCCCATTTCCTGTTGTTTACCACAAATACAGGGGACTGAACTACACCACTGAAACATCTCCAGCTGTGTCACACATTGCACAACATCTGTAGGTCATAGGCTACCGCCGAGCTAGATAAAATCGTGGAGGTTTCTGATTAACAATAAAAAACGTATTACAGGAGGCTGCAGGCCATAGACGTACAGAAAAGAGACTTCATTTATAGTTTTATGATGTGGTGATTATATTAAAAGATTTCTAGGGGAAGACTGAGTGTTAGCCAGATATTATTCAAAGACTGGATGGTCACTGATCATTTCTGAAATGTGCTAGAGCGGAGAATGAATGAGGCAGGAGGGGTTGTTGCTGCATATGGATGTGGAGGAAGGACACTCTTCTTTAATTAATTAGAGGCCATTACAAGCCCAGCATTAAAATATTGGTAATGTTGGAGCTTAAAAATGGCATGAAATGATGAAAAATTCCTTTAGAGACACACATCCTCAGCTGTGGGATTCATATTTGCAGTTTGCCTCCACAATCAATAGATTTCCGAAGTTCTTGAACCTCTGCTGCCCTGTTGTCAGACCCTCGCTTTGGCCCCAGCTCTGTTATGACTGGCGTGACGCACTCCGGCAGACGCCCCTTAGGTGGTTTCACTGTGCGTGAGACAGGCTCCTCTCTTTCACTGCTCCTCCGCAAGCTAATTGATGCCGTTATGGGCTCGAGGTGGTATGGTTCTGGTTAGTGATGTAAGAGGGGTGTGATGGCACAACCCTCAGCCTCCACCAATGGAATTCTGGGCAGGGCTCAACACCCATTTTGGGGGATCTTGCTATAAAGCCGGGTTAATACAGCCCGGCCTCTATTGTTTAATTTGACAGTGATTAACCTGCGCTGCTGCTTTTTGGACACTGTGAATAAATCATGAGGTAAGTCAACATACATATAATATATATATATATGTATATATATGTGTGTGTATATATATATAGCCTTTTAAAAATGTTATAATCTTATTGAATGGGCTAATATTATAAAATCACGTATAAACTGAGTGCCGTGACCATTAACTGCACGTTTTCAAAGACTTTTATTACCTCACTCTTATTAGTGATGCACAGCTTTATGCTTTAAGCCGTTTAGTGCAACCACCCAACTTCTTTATAGACTAATGGATCTATGAATAGATCATCGATGAAATATTCACGTATAAAGAGAATCTGGTCACTTTAACACAAGGTTTTGTGCTGTTGCAGTAAATACTCTCTCTGTCGGTTTACTACAAGTTTGAATAGAAAAGCCTCTGAATGACTGAAAAGTTAAAATATAATCCAGCAGAATTTAGCAAGAACAGATAAAAAAAGAGCAGATTAATAGTACATATTGATAAGGGAAAATTATCAGATCTGATCAGAAAATCAGATAAATCTTTATACTCATTTGTCTTT
>VUQI01040980.1:0-10845 GCA_015106735.1 Paratilapia polleni | reverse complement strand
AAAGCACAAATATTAAATCTGTTTAATGCAACATTATTAAATAAATGTCTAATAAATACCATTTTGTCATAAAAAAAAAAAACAGTAATCATTTTAAACTTATTTTTTTCTGAATGTCCCCTATCAGGCATATATCTCTTGCAGTTTCCCCATTTATATATGTGCAAATGTAAAAATGAGTATATTAATATGTATATATACAAGTCTGTCAAACTTTTTCATCAAAAAATAAGCATTTTAGTGTCACATTTCCATTTCTCTCCCAGCTATTTTTGGTGCACTTCATCTGAAAAATGCACCGATATGCATGTCTGCCCCCAGAAACTGTCTAAAAATGTTTAAATTGGTCTTTCATTCACTGGCAGTCAGAACACTTTCACCTTCCTTTATTTCCACTTTTTATAGGCTATAAACACATGGCATAATTTTATAATAACTGTATTTTAAAAATAACATGTAAATGTGCAGTGCTGTTCCCATTCCTCCCTCTCTCTGTGATGGTTGGTTCCCACTTCAGTATTACTGCAAACATAAATCGTTTATGATGTCAGTGAGAATGGATATCCTTAATATGGTCATTTCTGGGCCTGAGCACAGCGGCTGCATCCACCTGCATCATTTTTTTGCAGATTTATCTCCACCATCGCGGTGACTGCTTCCAATACTACTAAAAAGTTGTATGTTTCTGATCTTGTCATGCAGAGTATGTTCCCAGAGTGTGATGCTACCACCCCCCTGCTTAGCAGTTGGTACAGTTTTCTTGGGGTTGAATGCCTCACCTTTAATCCTCCAGACATAGCTCTGCTAACTGTGGTCAAAAAACTCAACTTACTTTGTGTCATCTGATCATAAAACCTTACTCAGGAAAGCTTGTTCTTTGTGGTCAGCTACAAATTTTAGTTGAACTTTCGTTCAGCGTTCTTGGACGACAATGACATAGACAGTAATCATGATGTTTTAGCAGCTTCCAGTTCAAGGTAGGCCTGTGCCTTGGTGATTTCTGGGTTGTTTTTGACCATCTGAATCAACTTTCCCTCCAGTGAGGGTATTTTTCAGAAGTGGCTACACTTCTCAGCAAGTCAGACAGTTGTTTGAAGTCACGATCTTGTTGAGAAATGCTTCAAAATAAATTTCTGACTTGTATAAATCTACAATCCTCTTCCTTAAATCTGCACTGAGGACTTTTACATTTTACAGTGTGTTGGTCTATCCAATGAGTCCTGTAAAACAAACCTTTTCATGTTGGCGCAGAGAAGCTTCTAGCTGCAGTCAAAAGTTTAACTCTTAACACTGACCTGTTGAGTGCTAGTTTCATATCTACCACTCCATATGGAAGTTTCAACAGAATCTTATAACAGAAGACTAAATGCATGTAATAGACTTGTTTTTTAAAGGTAACATGTAGTTTCTGAAACTATGCTAGTTTATAGTTTATATATAAACTATTAACAAGCATAGTTTTACTGCTGCGTATGCATTCTGGTGGAAAATGGGCTGTCCAGGATTGAATTCTGTTTCATTCATTTAAAGACACTCTGGAGTTGAGATAAAGATATGTCCTTTGTTAGGAGTAGCTCATGGAGAAACACAGTGTCTCAGCTGTCTCGCTGACTCTCTTTTTTGATGATATCAGCCTCAAAGTTGAACAAAGAAGAACTTTTGAAGGCTTGTTTTTGTGTTGTAGGAGCTGTTGTGAATGTAATAGTTTATAGCTGGGGTTACTGGGTGCATCCACAAACCACCTCGCCACCATCGGACCATTCCACATTAAACATATGCAGACCAGAATGACTTTGCACTTTTCTGGCTGCATGTGTTTGCAATTACTGCAGATGTCTGGTTTTGGCACAGCAGAAACTGGGGAGGAATGGGGGGCGTGTGGTGGGTGGAGAGCCAGGCTCGGGGTGCACTGGTGAGGCTTTTTTTTTGTTTGTGTTTGAGTGGAGGATAATGGTGTCTGTGAACTGCACCAGGTAGTAAGTTTCAGTCAATGTGTCAGTGCCCCTGTTCCTCACCTCTGTAAGCCCCTCAGTGATAAATTGTGTTTTTATGGGGCAAGTCTGCACAGTCAACATGCTCTCTGTGCAGATGTTTGACCTGTATATAAGTCAGTGTGAGTCATAAACCATGCACACAGTAACCCATGCATTTACTCTATGTATCTAGCTCTTCATTGCATCACAGCTTTTACAATCATCCTCTTCTTACTTAATTCATACTTGATTTGAGAGGAGAGGCATTTCAGACAACTTTGTGCCAAAAAAAATGCTTTGAACTGGTGAGTTATACAAGCATATTTGTGTTGCTGTTATGTCATTCATCTCAGTCTGGCCAATAGGATGCGGGGCAGTGTCCTGCTCCACATCACGCAGCTTTAATGAGAACCAGCTTTCTGTGGGTGAAACATTTCTTTCTTCAACATCAGCCTCCCTGAACTCTTTAACTCTTTTCCTTTTGTTTCCCTCTTAAGATTCAAATGAGCATTCACATTAATAGAAAACTGGAGCTACAGCAGCTCCTGCTCCACTTTTTCATGCATTATGTGTTATTTTATGAGGCTTTCAGAAAAAATATTAGGGAAGATCCAATTTAATATCTATGTTCATCTAAAAATTTAAATGATCATTTCATTTTAAATTTGTGTTTATTAAACTATACAGTAAGAGCTACATTTTTCTGTACACCTAACATACCTCTGGAAGGTACTGCATAAATATATAGGTATGTGCATACTACTAGCATAAAAAAACATAACATAAAAAAAAGCCTGTCTACTTTTAGCCTTATTTGTACTATTGTACAAAAAGGGATGTGCAGACACTGTACAACACATTTTAGTCAGAGGTTCATGACTAGAATCACACATGTGCAACATAAGATGTTTGATGTGGGACATTAAACTTGCCAGTTTTAAATACCCAAGCTTTGAGGAACAGCAGCCACGATTTCTTTGAATTTTTTTTAACAATACCATCCTTTGATATGATCCTGGTTTTGTGTTGGATCTAAGAAGACATCACAGCAGTATCCTCCCTGATTAGTTAAACAGTCCTACCTACATCCATCCGTCCATCCATCTATGCATACAGGGTTGGGGAGGGGCTGGAGGCTATCCCAGGTGTCACAGTGCAAGAAGCGGGGCACACTCTGGACAGGTTGCCATTCTAACCCAAAGCAGCGTTAAAGTAAAGAAAATCTGAAACAGACTTACGAAAACGAAGCACAAAAAAAAAAAATGCAAAACACAAATTGTCAGCGATAAATACTGATAAAAGAATAAAAACAGTTAATCACTACTGAGTGTGCCAAAAGTAAATGTATATGAGCCAATCCTCAATTTCAAAAACAACAGTACCATTAGAGTGTGTCGCACTGTGTATAAAGACATACAGGCAGTTTCAATATGGCATTTGTTTTGTATTTCTAACAAGCTTAGATAACAGGTTTTTGGTGGTTTTAGGACCCAAACAGTTTTTGCTGTTAGATCTCTAAAACCTCATCTCAGCTGCAGAAACCCCACTTATAAACCCACTGTGTGTGTTTTAACAACTGGGGTTATAAGAATAATTACAATAATTGTTAGAATTGTTCTGCTGCCCTTTATGAAACCATTATGTTTTAGTTTATAGAGGCCTGTTTGGTGGCATTTTTAATGGCAAGGAACACACACATGGAAGTCACTTTATCTGTTTACAACTTTATCCACTTAAACCTTAAACAAAACCCAAATTTTGTTCAGAGGAATTTAAAGCCTTTTCCTCTTCTTTTTAAGGAGGCTGTCAGATACAAATATCATGGGAATGAACAAATGTTCAAAGAGTGTCTCTAGAGGTCAGCTAATCTCACAGCCAGCCCACACTTCTGCCTGATACCATTCTTCTTATCAAATTAGCAAATCTCATATGGGGCGCTCCGTTTAAGCTGCTTCAGCCTGCATACAGTTGCATCTGCAGCCTACTTTGCAACCCACCTCCAACCTTAGCTCTTGCTTTCATGCTTTTTCTTCTTTAATCACTGTCATACCTGTTGTCATTGATGCCTACTCTGTTCTATGAGGGGAGGGTGGTTGTGTTGCTGCTCTCCTGCTGTAATCCCTTGAATTCAAAACATAATTTGAGAGTTACCATCAAGTCTTTTATATAGAGACAGTATAAAATAGAGGGCTTGGAGAAAAGTGAAGTTGAACCATACAGCTCCAGCTGGAACGTGGATTTACCTTTCCTCACATTGACCAGTGCAAATTCAAGTCAGTTTGCCTCACATTGCTTTGTGTGACTCTGTGTAATATAACAGTTCACTCTGTTTGGCGTGAAGGGTGGGAAGGTCACAGCACAGAGCCATACATACTGCCAAAAATAAATTACTGCAGGTGGAATATCAATTCTATTTTGACTGAAGTGTTATCAATAATAATAGCATACTATCAAAGTACTGCGCCAGAATATTTCAAACACAGGAACGAGTACAGCTGGGTAAACATCTCAGAGTTTTTAAAGGAAGTCATAGGTCTGAGTGAAAGTAAAAATAGTTCAGAGGCCCATATAAAATTCTGAAATTTGTGTAGGCAGTAAAAAACCTCAAGCCCACTTGCACTCATCACAACTGATTTTATTTTATTCTTGCTTTTGTCCTTAGGTTTTCCCAGGCTGCAGTTCTCCTTCCATGGCATCTCTCAGCAATGACGTTCCCATTCTTTCCTGCGGGGGTTTAGCTAAACGCTGGCTGGTCCCCGGTTGGAGGATGGGATGGATCCTCATCCATGACAGGAATGATGTATTTGGAAATGAGGTAATTGCATGGCTCAGGTTATCAGCATCCCAGAACTATTCCATGGTATGTCTCAAACCTCTGGTGTTAATATAATATAAAAATGACAAAAGCATAGTTTTCAAAGGTTTTTAACTAAATAGTGTCTCAGCTTGTGAGCAATGCAAGGTTTGTAATTACATAGTTGAATAACGATAAATGTTGACAATGTTGTAAATTCCAGTTTGACCTGATGGGGGCAGTGTTGACTCATTTTTTTCAGTGCTTAAACCCAGACACGATTTGAGCATTACGTTTACCTGACTGACACATTTCTCTGCTTCAGATTCGACAGGGTCTGGTAAAACTCAGTCAACGTATTCTGGGAGCCTGCAGCATTGTCCAAGGGGCGCTGGAGAGCATCCTCAATAACACACCTCAAAGCTTCTATAGCAGTACCATCAGCTTCCTCAAGGTAATGGAGGGGGAAACAGAGGGAAATTGTTTTACTATATTCCATCTTTATAATTTACTTCTACACTAATTTCCTATCTAGCTAACTATAAAAATGAAGGAATATATTACCTGGTATTTAAACTTTTTAATAAATTCATCTTTTCTTTGTGCCTTCAGTGCTTCTCTTCTTACTCTTCTAGTCTTTTTGTTTTATTTATCTTAATTCTGACTCACAGATCAAATAGTAAGGCATAGTAATATGCATCACAATAGACTTGATTGAATGGTGTATCTTTTTTACTTCCTCAGTCCAACTCAGACATTTGTTTCAGCGAGCTGTCCACCGTCCCTGGCCTGAACCCCATCATGCCTTCAGGAGCCATGTACATCATGGTCAGTATGGCTCATGTGTGATTTGCTTTCATATTTTTGTGTCACAATGGCTTTGAAGTTAAAGGCACTCCAGTGATTTTCCACATTGGGTTGAGTTTTCTAATCATCATAATTTTTGCTGTAAAGTGTCTTCTGTGCCAGGTTTATCTCTTTTTACAGACTGAATACAGAAGGAATGACTTTGAGAAAACTGAACTGGACATTTTCTGCTTGTATTATGGGAAATATGCAGTGTCTCCGGATTTGACCCACACTTGATACTAAAATTGAGGATATCTCAAGTGACTCTTGCTTGAAGTATTTAAATTCCTTTTTTTAATCAGAGTTGTGAGCTTCCAAAGTGACACCATAACATATGTATTTAGTAGTTGCAATTAGGATACCTATCCTGAAGGACCACTGAAAGACTACATCTTTTTAATTAATCCGAACAAACACGCTTGGTCCCCCCCATTAATATACATGCAATTCAAACAAAAGCATGTTTTTAGATTTTTTTGATAACAAATTAAAAATGTAAAATAAAACAAAAAAACTCTTTACAGAAGCTTCAATTCAGTACTTTGAACACGGCCCTTCAGCAGCCGTCACAGCTTTGAGTTGAGTTTTTAGATTGGGTGCACTATGGAGCAGGTTTTCTTCAGTGCCCTCGCTGTATTTATCTGCATTCATTATTCCCTCAGTTCTGACCAGTCTCCCTGTACTGTCCTTGTTGCTCATCATAGAGGCAAAACACCCAGAGCCATCAGTAGACAGACGCCATCGTACTCTTAAAGTCCCAACTGAAACTAACTTCTGCTCAGGCCTGTCCGTATACTGGGACCTCACCAAATAGATGTGTTAACCCCCAATAATCCACTGCAAAGAGAAAAACATAGTGTTGAACAGACATAGTGCTTCCACTTATCCAACAAACAGTTACATTTTTGACTCATTGGTTCAAAGAGTCTTGTACACCCTTCTCTCAGAGTTTAAATTCTGTTTGACTGACTCCAATCAGGCCGTCATAATTTATATCTCTTGCTGCCCTAACGTAAAGGTCTGATTAATGGAGTGCTGCTGAGATGGTGGTGATGATCTCTGTACAGGACTTCTGAAGGTCTATCAGACTGACTGTTGGGTTCTTGGTCTCCTCCCTGATCAAGGACCTACTTGCTTGGTTACTCAGTTTGGCCAGACTCCCAGATGTAGGAAGAAGGTTTTAAATGTCTACCATTTCACAGTTATTCACAAATGAGGCCACTGAGCTCCTGGGCTTTAGTCACGGCTTTAGCAGATCTATGCTTTGCCATAGTTTTATCACTACTGACAGTTCCTCTGTGGCTTTGTGTTTGTCCTGACATGCAGTATAAATTGCCGGATTTGATATAAACAGGTGTGAGCCATTCTAAACTCTGTCCAATCAAATCTGTTCAATTTCTGTTCAAGTTCTAGACACGTCTTAAAGATAATTCAGGCAAACAGGATGCACCTGAGAACAATTTGGAGCTACAGCAAAGGGTCTGAATACTTTTGTAAATAAGAGATTTCAGATTTCAATTTTCATTACATTTCCAAAAAAAAAATCTTATTTTCTAGTTACCAAGTTACCAAGTGGTGATTGGTGGGGAAATTACAAATTAATGTGTTTAAAATTTAATCCTCAATACTAATGAAGTGTGCACACAGAGAAGGAATCTGAATGGAATTCAGCATTCAGAGTTGTTTTGCTTTAAAACCTTGATTTATTATTTTAAAATGAGGGTTAGAATAAAAGGGAATGTGTTTGTTTACATTGTTCAGGTTGGGATTGACATGGATCACTTCCCAGATTTTAAGAACGATGTGGACTTCACTGAAAGACTGGTGACTGAGCAGTCTGTCTTCTGTCTGCCGGCTTCGGTAAGATGCCATCACCTTTCCTCTCACTGTTGATCCTTTTGTCCTTACACCGACATATTACTGAACTCCATCCTTTCTGTCCTCTCCCAGGCGTTCGAGTATCCCAACTTCTTCCGCATCGTGGTGACAGTGCCAGAGGAGATGATGCTGGAGGCTTGCGCTCGGATCAGGGAGTTTTGCCAGCGCTACTATCGTCCCCGCAGCTGTGACAGCAATGACCTGGACCAGTGATGGTGGGGAGCTGTACCAGTCTGACGGCTGCTCTCCAGTCACATATACTGACCTGGAATCAGCTGTGAAAGTTTTAAAAACCTACCATGGCAACAAAAAGCATGTAGCAGCATATCTGATGGTGTAATTTTTGATATAAACTCTAAGAAATGAGCAGACGTGATATTTATATTTTATACTGAAAACTTGTATTCACCTGTATTTCTGTATTTATATAATTTGTATAACACTTCTTCTTTCACATTTCTTTGATATAATCTAACAGACCGAGCATACAGCCAACACCAGCTGGCTTCCTTGCTAGTTATGCTTGTTGTTTTTCTGATAATTTTTATAAGCACTGTGTACTGATAACCTTCTGCATGCATTGTGTGAAAGTGCATGAGCCTCTTTAACAGAACTATCTCTCTGTACCTTAAAATGGTAATTGTGTAATTGCATATATATACTGTATATATGCACACATACATGTGTGTTTTTGTGTATTTTTTTCAGACAACATTTTGTTTTCTGGTATCGTTAATAGTTACCTAATAAATCATATTGGCATAACTGGTGTTGACTTACAACAACTTCAGCTTCCATATTAAATCTGGATGCAAAGACATAAATATACAATGTAAAAGAAAAAAAAACACAGAACAAAATAGAAATAGAAATAAAAGAGTATTAGATCAAGTAAATAATGGATACTCTAAACACATTTCTACACCAATTCCTGTCATAAAATGATAAGAATAAGAGCAATGTTAAACAGCTAAATAGAGTACTGTGCAAAAGTCTTGAGCCACCCCTCAGTTCTTTGTATTTTGCTAGAAAAATGGGAAATAGCAAACATACAGTATATACGGCAAAAACAGAGTTTGTCCAATTCGAACAAGCTTGAAAGTCAGTATTTGGTATGAAGCTGTTGCCAATCACATACCTTCTAGATTGTATTGCATGGTCGGTCAAAGTCTGATGGTACTTTTCTGCATTCATAATTCCACCAATTTTGACAACATCTCCAACACCAACCTGGCTGAAATGCAGCTCCAAAATGCAGCCTCCACCGTGTTTTACAGATGGCTGTAGACACTCACTGTTGTACCTCTCTCCTGACCTCCTCCACACATACTGATGGCAATTTGAGCCAAAAAACTTTAAATTTGGATTCATCACTCCATCAGACCTGTTGCCACTGATTTTCAGTCCCTTTCTTGTGTAATTTGGTGTAATGTGGCATACCTCAACTTTTTCTCCGTTACCCTTCCTTAAGAATGGCTTCTTGACATCCACCCTTCCACTGAGACCATTTCTGATGAGGCTTCAGTGAACAGTGAAGAATGGCCTCCTAACAACCAGCCTTCCAGTGAAAGCAAGTTTTCAGCCAATAGCTCTTTGGAAATCACCTTGTTGGGTCAAAAATATTATTTTATGTCTGTCAAACTGTGTTATCTTTGGCATTTTTCATAGACAGTAACAAAGTGCCTAAAGATACAATTTAAAATTGGTTCTAAAATTCGGTAAATTGTTATGTGTCGACACAACACTGGTTCATCCCTGAAGTTAGTCGCATTTTTTATGCTTGAATGATTCATAGGTCAGTGTTAAGTACCTTAAGAGAGAAAAACACTCCTCTAAAAAACGGTCAGGTACAAGAACTAGAATGAAAATGAGTGAAAAAGCAGCCAATGTCCAAAGAAAAACTTTGAAAGACCTTCAGAAAGCCTGGAGAACTATTGCTCAAGACTGGTCAAGTGTGACTCCTTGGAAGCAAAATATAATGAAATGAGGGGTGGCTCAAGACTTTTGCACAGTACTGTAGTGTCTTAAAAGCCTTATACAGTAAAACAACAACAGTCACTATATGACAAAAACACAAACTTCATCTCATTTATACATAACTTAGACTGCTTATTGAACAAAACACGTTAAAATGTATTAAATGATTTTTTTTTAAATTTTAGTGCAATTCCTCAACTTATAATAGACAGTTGGTGTTTAGAATATAGTTGAATAAATATTAAAAAACACTTCATTTGATAATTTCTGAAACTGACTGGCCATCAGTCTTCATGAAAACCACCAAAAGCATCAACATGCTGGTCCAGAAGCTGAGTTTCTGCTCCTGGTGAAAAGGCTCTCATTTTCCTCCCTGGTTTACAATATTTTTGAATGTTAACTTTAATGCAAAGCAAGTTGTTGCAACAACTATGGCATATTTCTACATTAGGGAATAAAGACAAGCAAACAATTCAGTTTAAAATATACTGGTACCACTTCAATAAAATATTAAACTTAAAATTATATAGTTATGAAATTTAACTTTGCCCTAGGGAGCAAGACTATCTTCAAGCTCCTTCTGCACACTGAATGTGCTCCTTGTTTGCTGAAGCACACCTGAAACCAGCCTTAAGACTACATCACCATACTGGTCCATATGCTGCCCCGCCAAAAGTCACATGGATGGAGTTGTGTAATTGAGGTGCTGATATTGGCTGGTCTGTGGAGCCTCCTACAGGACAGGGGCATACTTCTTTTCCATGTCATTTGCCACATTGTGCAGGATTGTCTACAGCACTGTGGAGGAAATGATGACCATCCTCCACAGAGATATTAATTTTTCCAAAGAAGAGGAGCTGGAGGAGGTCAGGCCAGGCTTTGCATGCCTTGTTAGCCATGAGAATCCTCAGGGGTAACTTTATACGCACTAAAATCAACATTAAAAGCACCTCATACAGCCAGGCCTGGTGGCCACACATTCACACACACAACCACACAACCAAGCAATCTGCATGATTATGCAGATTGCTTGGTTGGATGCTCTAAATGAAAATATTTATATTTGGAATTTGGGAGTTATGTTGTCAGTAGTTTATAGAATAAAACAAAAATGTTCATTTTACTCAAACATATACCTATAAATAGCAAAATCAGAGAAACTGATAATTTTGGAGTGGTCTCTTAATTTTTTCCGGAGCTGTATATGTATATATATATATATATACAACACAGACATACACACACATATATACACATAAACATACATACATACATATATATATACATATGTCTTTCAATGCTCATATTAAACAAATATGTAGGACTGCTTTCTTGCATTTACGCAATATCTCTAAAATTAGAAACATCCTGTCT
>VUQI01040979.1:3812-19148 GCA_015106735.1 Paratilapia polleni | reverse complement strand
CCCACTCCCCCCCCACTCCCTCAGGTACATGTCACTTTCCAGCCTGTGGAAGCACGTAGAACCTTGCTTAGTAATGACAGGATAACTAATGAGATTTTTGTTCAACGCTTTTGAGCACACAATGACAGAAAAGCAAGCAGCTACTCCAGCTGGTTTATTCTGCATCACCGAGATCAGCAAAAACTGTGAGTGCAATCTTGCACGCACCTGCAATGAGACTGTGCTTCCTGGCGATGGGGGACAGGTGGTGACAGTAGACATTGCCCTCAAACTCAAACACTTCAGCAGGCTGGAGAATCAAAGAGGGAGGTGGACGGACAGAAAAAAATGTTGGTTATGGTAGAAATTCAGCAATCTCTATATTTAGAGCTGTGTATATTTGCTTATGCATGCCTCAAAGACAATCAAATATACAACCACAGCCTTAACATTTAACAGTGTTACAAATTCACTCCGCAAAGGGAAGGGGTTCACAGCATGAATTAACTACAAATAAAAGGGCACTGTGGCTCAGAGCTCAAAAGGCAGCTCATCTGAGCACCAGTGGTGGTTACAATGCAAATTCTTCAGCAAACATAAAAAGCCTCTCTGTGCTCCATCTGTAAGTGTGTGCCAGCACCAGCATGGACTTAACCAGTGGCTATACACACAGAGGAGGCTCTGTTTGCATAAAAATGCATGCACAATAATAAACACACAGGTTAAACCAAGTGAAAGGTTGGCGGGTTCTTTTCTGTCCCTTCCCTGACCTTTTAAGGTAACCGTGGTGCCAGTGTAACTCTAGCACAGCTCTGGGCCTGCCATATGGGACAATGTGGCATAGAAAGGTAGAAAGCATGAAGCAGAAAATAAGAGAGGGCAGGAGAAAATGAAAAGAACAAAGAAAGAAAAAACTGTGGTGGAGCTAATAAATTAGAATTAGATAATGCAATGCAATGCAATCTCTGCAATAAATCCTAACTTTGTGGAGTTTTAAAACAACACTCAATATTTATTGAGACTGCACCAGAGAGGTGTTGATTTAGCTCTCTATTAACTGAGTTTATGCTGGGTGGAACTATACTACTTCCGGTATCTCCAACTGTGTTCATACCACTTCACACACTGTACAGGTGTGCCTAAAAAAACTCAACATAAGATATGTAATAAACTTGGGAGGTAGTAAGCCCCTCTGCAACCCCTGCTGGCCTTGCCGTGGCAGTGCAAGAGTCTTTAGCTGGTGCATAGGTTTAACTAGTAATTGTCCTGTTAAGACCTGTTAAGCTGTTTATAAAGGCATGACTGGGTTGGCTTGGGGAAGCCCACCACTACTTGCAAGACCTCATCTTGCTCTCCTGGCTGCTCTAAAGCCCTTGTTTTTCTAACCTCTAGTGTCAGTCTCCATTTTATGTTGTGGGTTATGAGCCGGGTAGTTGCTATGCCTTACCTTTAACGTCTCCGTGTCCCAGACTTTCATGGTCTTGTCAAAGGAACTGGACACAAACATCCCTGTGTCGAAAGGATACCACTGGACTGTCTCTACACTGAATTTGTGGACATACTGGCTAGACCTAAAAATGAAAAAAACAAACAACAAAAAAACATGACAATGCTGCATGGCACAACAGCAAATATCATCATATCAGGTTTTTGGTTTAGGGTATCAGTGTTAACAAAACCAGATACAGCAGTATGTTTTCTGTAATAAATGACAACCATTTCACATGTAAGGTTAGGTCCATAAATATTTGAACGGTGATACCATTTTCACAATTTTGGCTCTTTATTCCAACACAACGGAAATGAAATGAAACAATCAGAATTTAAGGATTAAATTGAAGGTCTAAACAAAAAAATACTGCATTAACCCTTGAAGAATTACAGACATTTTTATACACAGAAGAAGAAAAGATTTCACAAGACCAAACAGAGAGGGTTTACCACAAGATGCAAACAATTCATAAGCCTAAAGAACAGAACAGATTTTGCCAAAACCACATCTAAAAAGGCCAAACCAGTTCTGGAACAGCATTTATTTGGACCTGATCATGAAACTAAGATCACAATTAAGACTTGTGATCTTAAGCATAGAACAACCTCTGCAGTGTGGCACATGGGAATGCATGGTTCCCAGTAGCACTGGGTCTTGCTGTTTATTGATGATGTACCAGAAGACAGAAGCAGACAGATGAAATCTTGAAGGGTAGAGAGATATGCTTTCTGCTCAGATAAAGCCAAATGCAGCAGTTTTGAGTGAATGATGCACAGTGCCCAAAAGATGCTGGGAAGTTTTTTTTAAGGTAAAGTGGAATATTCTGCAATAGCAAAGTCAATCTCCTGATCTCAAACCAACTGAGAATGTATTTTATTTACTAAACACAAAACTAAAAGCAGAGGAAAAAAAACACAAAAAACTGAAGATAGCTGAAGTAAAAGTCTGGCAAAACATCACAAAAAGGAAACCCATTCTTTGGTCATATCCATGGGTTTCACCCTTGAAGTGGTCACTGCCTGCAAAGGATCTGTATTTTAGTTAGGATTATGCTAATTTGTCCAAGTCCATTTGAGCTCCTAAAAATATAAGAATCTATAAAACAATGGCTGTAATTTCTTAGTGGTTAATAGGTGAAGGTGTGCACTTTAGATGCATCTTGATTGTTTCATTTCAACTCTATTGCGGTGGAATACAAAGCCAAAATTGTAAACTATGTCAGTGTCCAAGCATTTCTAGATTCTAAATTGTGTTATTATACCTAAAATACAAGCCTGTATAAAGCTGGGGATGACGTGGTACTTGCAGCTCGCAACAAAATGCTACCCTCTAGTGGATGAAATGGGTAAATGGGCTAACATTTACCTTCCTACTGTGCAGACTGCCTTGCAGGTATACTGTGGTTTCCCACTGAAGTTCTCCAGGTCATAGATGACGATTACTCCATCTGCACCGCCAGACAGCATGCTGAGCAGCAGAGAAAGTTCATTTGAAATGCTGTTTTACTTTGTTTTGCACACCTTATAAGATATACATACATAGATTCAAGTATCAAGCTCACAGACAGGCTCACCCTGTGTCCAGAGTTTTGCCTTCACACTCACTCTACTGACTACCAGAGATTAGGGATGATTGTTATAAATATCCATTTGTTTCCAATAACGAATTATTACAGCTGTCAAGACCTATCATCAAGGAGTTTGTTTTTTCCAAGACAGCAAGCTATTTATTAACACTGATGTATTTAAAGCCTATATATGATTTTAAAATGTCTCTGTAAATAGGCACAATTAGAAAAACATTATTTTGTTGTCTGAATTACTTTTCCTATAGAGCTTTTTATGCAATATCCCAATCACTGCAATATTGCAAGTATTAGAATTTGAAGGGGGAATAGTAATGGAGTATTTGATGAAACTGTAGTAAATAAAGCCTAATTAGACTTACTATCTGCCCTCAATTGATTCGATGTCAATGGTATTAATGCCATTTCCATGGATTCGATCCACATCTCTGTCGGGATTCAATTGCAGGCCGAGGACCCTTTGGAAAGAGAAAGATCATTGGGCATTTTGAGTGATTCGCTCAGATAATATAATAAAAAATGTCTCTGGGAAAACTTAAACATTGTAACAGAAATAAAGTAGTTAAATAAACAAAAGTTAATGGTAAATTAACAAACACTGGCTGGACTAAGATTCTCAGATCTAGAGTTTGCCTTAGTGTTCCTTTCTTTGTGTAAATCCAACAACTTTTGAGTTTAAGGCAATTCCTCAAACATAATTAGTGCAGATTTGTGTGTACACTACAGTTTATGCATGTAATATAAAAGTGTTCCAATCAAACCTTGTTTTTCTTCTTCTTCTTCTTTCGGCTGTTCCCTTTAGGGGTCACCACAGCAGATCACCTCCCTCCATCTCATCCTATCCCTAGAATCCTCCTCTGCCACACCAACCCTCTGCATGTCCTCCTTCACAATATCCATGAGTCTTCTCTGTGGTCTTTTCCTCCTGCCTGGCAGCTCCATATTTAACATCCTTTGTCCAATATATCCACTATCCCTCCTCTGCACATGTCCAAACCATCTCAGCCTTGCCTCTCTAACTTTGTCTCCAAACCGCTCCACTTGAATTGTGCCTCTGATGTACTCATTTCTAATCCTGTCCATCCTGGTCACTCCCAATTAAAATCTTAACATCTTCAGCTCTGCCACCTCCAGCTCTGCCTCCTGCCTTTTTGTTAGTGCCACTGTCTCCAAACCATACATCATAGCAGGTCTCACTACTGTCTTGTAAACCTTCCCTTTCACTCTTGCTGCTATCCTTCTGTCACAGATCACCCCTAAAACACGTCTCCATCCACTCCACCCTGCCTGCACTCTCTTCTTCACCTCTCTTGTACACTGTCCGTTGCTTTGGATGCTTGACCCCAGGTATTTAAACTCATCCACCTTCACTACCTCTGCTCCTTGGATCTTCACTGTTACACCTGTCTCCCTCTCATTCACCCAAATGTATTCTGTCTTGCTTCTACTGACTTTCATTCCTCTTCTCTCCAAAGCATACCTCCACCTCTCCAGGCTCTCTTCCACCTGCTCCCTACTCTCACTACAGATCACAATGCCATCTGTGAACATCATAGTCCATGGAGACTCCTGCCTGGCCTCATCTGTCAACCTGTCCATCACCACTGCAAACAAGAAGGGGCTCAGAGTGGATCACTGGTGTACTCCCACCCCCACCTTGAACCCATCTGTCTATCCTACTGCACACCTCACCCTGTCTCGCTATCCCGATACATGTCCTCATACAGTACCACAGTTGCTCTCTTGGTACTCTATCATATGCGTTCTCTAGACCTACAAAGTGCAGCTCCTCCTGACCTTCTCTATACTTCTCCATCAACACTCTCAAGCAAACATCGCATCTGTAGTGCTCTTTCACGGCATGAAGCCATACTGCTGCTCGCTGATCGTCGCCTCTCTCCTTAATCTAGCTTCAACAACTCCTTCCCAGAGCTTCATGGTATGGCTCATCAGCTTTAGCCCTCTGTAGTTACTACAGCTCTGCACATCACCCTTGTTCTTGAAAAGTTAACTACGATGCTTGTTACAGTACATAATTTTCATACGGTTTTGGTATTATTTAGGTTACATAGTTTAATTAGTTAATTAACCACACAAACGTAATGAGATAAAGCTTTTTGTCGGTTTCTTTTGCTAGTGATGCTTATATTGCTGTCTCACCTTCTCGTTGACTCTGCACGTCTCAGTCTCAGAGGGTCATCCAGACCAGCCTGCCTCGCTGTCAGAAACCCCAACATTGCTTCAATTTGAAGAGTACTTCTTTTACTATTTTAAGAACGAGCTACTACTAAAACTGCGATCCAGTTAGCTAGCCTAGCTCAAAGGCTAACATGTTAGCGACAATAAAGTGATCTTTTAATCCAGACTAAGCCTCGGCGTCCAACAAAGCATTATGTTGTACCCACAGCTCTGTAATAGCTAAATATGCTATTTAAATATTACCAGGGTCATATTTTTATTATTCATTGCTTATATTTCAAAGACATTTACATAGCATCTCAACAACTCACTACAAGAAGCCGCCATGTTGGATTGTAACGCATTCAAGTACAGAAGCGAAGATTGGTTGATCCAGTGAAATCATCCAATCACAAAACAGTTTGTTTATTCTCATCCCAACCCATGAACACTTGCATAAACAACCACCGAGAGAGAGGACAGACAGCGGACAGGGGATATATCAAACTACCTAGGGACTTTGGGTTGCCCTATAAGATGAGCAGGGTAGCAGGTATCTTACGGCGTACCTTTGGAGTAGTACGCGAGCACGTCGGGACCGATCATTTGGGGAATAAATATTACTTTATCCCAGAACAGAAGTCGTGGACAGGTAAATTAACACGTGTGCTAAAATTAGCAACTACAATCCTAACACTTTAGGATCAGTAAATACAGCTACAAAAAGCGTCTGTTAAACATTGTCTTTATTGTGTCTATAGACCCTGACAACGTGTTTTCAGCCTGTGGCTGCATTTGTTGCCATAAACTAACAGCTCCTTGCTTCCTTTGCTTTTCTGTAGCTGTGAATTCTAGTTTAGTACTACAGCTCTGTGTTCTGCATCCATGTGTGTGAGATCTCTCTCCTTACATTGTGCTGCTCTGCCAAGTTTGGCATTAGCCTTTCACACTTGTAGTATTATAAGATTACCACTAGATGGCGCATCAGTCTCAATAACAACATTGTCCTGTTGGAGTTTTTAAATCAGATCGTTTAGTCTGTATAAAATGCGAATAACTGCCTTTAGGTTTTTAATGACTTTGGTAATGCAGATGAAATGATTACTTGTCTCTGTGATGAGGATTTATAAGGAGGTCGTATATCTCTACTGAGACATGGCAGTGCCACAGTACCGTATGAAATGCTCAAGCCAATCAGTAGAGCTGTGTCAGGCTAATCCACGGTGGGATGCCAGTAGTGTCCTTCACACCCTCTCCGACTGACCTAAAAGGCGAACAACATGCTTGTTTTCTTGTTAGCCTTGCAAATATCAATGGCCAGACTTCAGGTGAGTCCTTCTTCAGTTGTACTACTAATGGAGGTTGGTCTTAGGCAGGAAGATGGTGAGCAAAGGGAAAGCAGATTTGTGGACCTCCTTTTTTTTTAGGTGTTGCACAAGGAGAAGATGGCATAACTGACTTAATGCATTGTTGAAATCTCCAGTGACCTGGTGTGATACCTGCACAATAGCTTGCATTCCAGCTATAAACCGCACTTCCTCTCTGTTTACACCTTAAGTTGTCTTCAGAAGGATATCCATGCAGACTATTGGCCACAGGGGTCATGGGTCACGGAGCAGGACCTTTGTCTGGCTTTTATATGATGCTGCTGATTAACAGCCACTTACATTTAGCTTTATTCAGTTTTTTGGGGGGTTTTTTCTAGAATTATTGTGCCTGAGCAGAGTTCGCTCCCCTACACGATCGTGTTTGTCTCAGTCTCTTCTTGGTCCCGCATTTTACAGGCTAGATAAAGTTTTTCTTTCACTAGCATCACTCAACCTCACTGGATAAAACCAAGCTGCTTGTTTGCCCGTGTTTTTGTTTTGCTGAAGAGGAGCGAATACTTGGCAGGTTGCAAGCCTGCTTTCTTTCTGACTGAACTTGACTTTGTGCTTTACCTTTTCTCAGCAGTTTGCGGGGAAACTTGCACCCACCTTGTATTTATAATTCATTACAAGGCTGCTTCTCTACCCCTGGCTGTCAGACTATTCAAATGAGACATCACAGCAGCCCATTTTCTGGCACGCTACAGGCAACAGTATTCACTGTCCCATCACAATGACTGACAGAGTAGAGAGGCTAGTTGGCTGGTAGGAAAACTGGTACCTAACAAACACTATCATGACTGCCAGACAGACACATAACACGGTCTTATATATGCATTCATAATAAACATAAAGGAATATATGGAAGACACATTTGCTTCCTTTTATTTCTGGCACTCACCCTGTCCAGCCTTGTGGAAATAAAGCAGATGCATTATTCAGTCCATATGTCTTGCTAAAGCGAGCTCTTTTTGATCTTAAACTGATAGGCCAAGCACGGGCTTAGGGCCTTCAGGCATGGACCGCAGGGCTTTCCACTGCAGCGCATGAGTTGATGTAGGTGAGGTGTGTCATCCTCTGCCTTCTTCTGTTCATTTGTTCATCCCTAGTGCTCAGTCCATCCATCTCTACCTTTATCCATGCTTTGCTGCTTCCATTTTCTACATCTCTCAGTCTGTTATCTTTAGAAATCTGGGGCATAAGCAATTCTGACAGCCAGGGGTAGTTTACATAGTGGGATGGTAATGGTTTCTAAAACAGAGAATAAAAAGGAAACAACATTTTTTTTTTTATATGGATCTGTCCTATCTGATTTCAACAACTTCTCCTTAGGTTGTCCTTCTTATTTGCCTTCACATAGACCTTCCTTCCCTTGCCCCTCCCCTTCATTGCTGCCTCTGGATTTTCCTCCTTTGAAGTATTTCCAGTGAAGATTTCTATTCAAAACAGTGGAGTATTTCAGCAGTGTGGAGGGCTAGACCCAGCAGAGAGCTTTCTAACCCCCTCTCCTCAGATGCTGCTCCTCATCAAAATGATAAGGCCTGGGTCTGAAGTACTTGCCTTGAGAGAGAGTGTCTCTGTCTTTATAAAAAGGTCCGGCTATAAAGGCCTGCCGTGTGCTGCTGCTTCATAGAAAGAACTATGCTATAGGCTGCGGAGGCCCAGTGATTGTTGTCTGTGGCAGAGCTACTAGAGAGCTACTGGCAATCTGGCCACTGGTCTTAGAAGGTCTTTGCCTTGGTGTTGTCTCCACAGAGCTAAATAGAGAATCTATATTCTTTCTTTCTGTGTGCGTCTGTCCCCCGGGCCCGGCTCTTCCTCACACTGCATGGGGCACCGTGTCATGCTGCCCAGATGAAAGCAAAGCATTCTGTGGATGGGCTCATTTGTCTTCAGCAGTGGGCCTGCAGCTTTGACGCCTGCCTTCCCTCCCTTTATTTAGGAAGAGAGGCGCGCTGACATTATCGGCCGCTGCAGGCACATTTGAAAATAATTGCCTGTATGATTGCTATTTTTCTTACCTCTTTGAGGAGGTGTAGCCTTTGTCTTGGAATCAATGGCTGCTCAATACTGGACAGGGGAAAGGCAGTTTCCTTTCATGTCTCAGTGAAAAGGATGTATTTTTAGCACTATTCATTTTCGCAGTGTGTGCCATGCAGTTTTAATCTATTGGTCCTCTACGCTGCATGGAGAATGGAATAGATTCAGAGGTGCGCCACGCTGTTGCAGAGAAAAGATGCATTGACTTGTCGTCCTATCACTATCCCTCTTTCTTTGTCTATTATTTATTTGATTCCCCAGCTCTGTTCTATGAAGTGAAAAACTGAAAAGGCCTCAGTTCTGCTATTTCAGGATGGGCGACTCTAGGGACTGAGGGAGGAGGTGTGTGCTTTTGCATTGGTGTATGCATTTGTGATTGTGCGTGCATGGGTTTATGTGGAGTGACAACTACACACTTTGTGTAGTATCTGCTTTGTATTTAAAAAAGGAAAAAAAAAAACTGCCATTGTGTGTTTTCTCTCCACTTCATGCCCTAACACACTTAAGACAACAACAGATGGCTGTGTGTCATCAGAGCGTTGATTCAAGCCGCATATTTCCACGGAAAGAGTCACAGCGGAGAGCGACGAGGGTCCAAATGGCTGTTTATTCTGCCACGAGTCATCCCCAGGGTGTGATGAAGGAAGGTCTATCCTACAGTAGGACACCAAGTCAGTGTTTACCATGGTGCAGCTATGTCCAGAGACGCCACAGTAAATCATGCTAATTGATTAGCAGCTATGCAATGCTCGGGGTTTAAATGAAGGTTGTTTAATCATTATAGGCTTTAGCTCATTTTGGTGTATACTGGCAGGGTCCTTCTAGGCATTTTAATGTCTCTAAAAATGGTTGCCAAGTGTGTATTTGTATGTGTGTCTGGTTGTACATCATGGAGTGGCTTAACTACTTCATTAAAAAGGCATTTGAAAGGATAGGGGCTGAAAATGAGAGATGGGAACATTTATTTTCTGTGGCAGAACATTTCAAGTGGGCCACGATCCAGTGTTAGTGGTTTAAGTGGCATTTCGCAGGTCCATTAAGCACTGCCTATCTGCAGCAGTAGACCTGTATCTGTATACATTTAGTCTGAATATGAATTTTATTGTTTCTACGTACTGCAAACTGATAACTTGCCAACAGAAGAAGAAAGACAACACAATGAATTAAAGAAATGTTTCCAGATGTGGTTCACTTCCAGCACGGCCATATCTCTGTTTGGTAAGATAGCCAGCGAGATGTTTTGACACCTCAGGGCTCTTTGTTGGTCAGAAACTCAACCAGGAAGACTGACAGACAGGCCAATGCACGAGCAGCCTGCCATTGCTCATTCAATTCAGAATATTTTAATAAAGCAGACAGGCAGAGAGAAAAAAAGAGGCAAGGAGTAAGGGAGAAAAGATAAGGGCGAGGGAGACTCGAGAAGGGTGGAGAAGAAGGTGGGTAACAGAAAGTGAGTGACAAAGAACAAAGGGAAAGCTGACATATGGGGTGAAATTATAGAGTGTGGGGAGAATGGAGAGAGTAAAAGTGAACGAAGGGTATCCTGACAGAAAGAGGGTGAAATGAGTGGGTGGAACAGGCAGGCAGATAGAGGGGGAGAGAGAGAAGGTGGGGATAGGTTAATGCAGAGAAACAGTGGGGGGACTGAAGGTGCAATGGAGGGAAAAGGAAGGGGGTTGGATGGGAGTGATGCAGGTGAATAGAAAGGGGTGGACAGCTTGGTGTATGGACATCACACAGATGGGCCTCTGAGGAGCTGCTGAGGAAGGAAGGGGGTCCACATCGCTCCGCAGCCTCACAAAGGACGCTGACTTCCTGGCTCACCGCATTCCTTTTTTATAACCCATTGGGCAGGGAGGAAACTTGAATATGGGTGGTCTTGGGCAGAAGGGGCCCTCAGTACCTTCTCTACCCTTAAGCCTTTAGTTAAAAGTAAAACACAGGGGAAATCGAAGTATTCCTTTCAGTATGTTATTA
The DNA here is from genome assembly GCA_015106735.1 of Paratilapia polleni. NCBI lineage: Eukaryota > Metazoa > Chordata > Actinopteri > Cichliformes > Cichlidae > Paratilapia > Paratilapia polleni. The sequence continues at coordinate 8,530 of VUQI01040979.1, read as the reverse complement.
CTTCGATATGAATTATTCTCCTCTGTTCTGCAGTGAGGCGCTCAAGCCTCAGCGGGATCGACGGCAACAGGGACAAACAGAATGAGGGCTGAATAAAGCTGAAAAGCAGCGGCAGCAGGCCTACTTTACACCTAAGCTCCTCCTCTCAGCAGAACTGATGCAAAACAGCGACTGGCCTTTTCCCTCTAAACCTCATCCCGCATCACTTGGCTCTGGGTAACCATGGTTACAGGCCTCACACATCCCCTCCATTTTTTTTTTTCCCAGGGAAAGAAATTGGAGTGAGGGAGAGAAAGGGGGGAGAAGAGGCTGTCCATATTGGTACCTGCTTGCCCTTGTATCACTGATGCTTATCGGATCACTCCATCTTCATAAAGCTTTCCATTACAATGCGCGTACTGGTCCCCTATCCCTCTCCAGCACACAGCTCAGCTGAAGAGGAATAAACCCGGCTCAAATACAGGCTGATGGGCTCGCTGCTTCAGGACGGCTTTTTGTTTCTCCACTGTAGCAGGCCTGAAACTCTCTGCCTCACCTCCCACAAGCATGAAGACTGAGCAAGCTTCTGTCTGTTGAGATGTTGTTGCAGTTGGAAGCTTTTTGTCTGCATTGCAATCTGTTCAGACCCACCAGCTGGGGTCAGATGCAGAGAGCTCATTCTGTTGCATCCTGTGTACGTTTAAGTACTCTCCTTACCCGGATGCTGCTAATCGAAGTGTGTTCCCTTGACATCTGCGTCTGAAATGAAAAACAGAGTGCAGGCGAAAAGTATGCAGAGGAAGAGACAGCACAAGATGCCTGGAATGACATTGTGGAGGTGAAAACCTCTCAGGTCGCCCTCAGCAGTACTCACCTGGGAGCTGATGTGTGAAGTTGGGCGTTTTGTGTGTGTGTGTGTGTGTGTTGAAGCAGGTGATGGAGTTTAGCGGGGTGTGTTCAGGGTTCAGAGAGCAGCCCTCGGAGCGCATCATGTCTTATTTTAACGAGTGGGAAGGATTGAAGTGCGGCTGCCACAGCAACCCCTCACCCATCCTGCTTTCCTGTCTCCTCCCTTCCTTCCTTTCCTCTCCCATCCCCACCCCCGCCAGTTTCCACAGCTAGGCTCACAGATGAGTCGCGTTCAGACAGGTGAGATGGCTCATGAATATTTATGCAGTGGGATTTCATTCCTCTTGCCGCTGGCCCCTCCCCTTCTCCAACGCAGTGCTGCGTTTGTCCTTCACGGTAAGAGGCAGCGTCCTCGCTCCTGTCCCTCAGGTTAATCTGCCTGCTCTCTAGCCAGTTGTGCGTATGTGTGTGTTCATGTGGGTGTGTATTTGACTGGTAAGTAGGTTTCCCCTAGTGAGTGATGAGAAGGCAGACCTGTCACAAGAGGACCCGCTGAGATGGAGAGCTCCTAACACCCTTCATACCTCACTTTCTCTCTCCCTCTCTCTCTCTCTCTCTCTAAAGGTGCGGGAGTAGGTGTGTGCAGGGCTGAACTGCAAAGCAGAAAGATAGCTTACACCTGGCCTGATGACCGTATGTGTCAAGAATCCTAAAATTTAGACTATAGACTCTAGTAAAGCATACACTAACACTATGCAATTTAGGTATTTTATCATCAGAAAAAAAATCTGATATGGAGAGAGATTCGTTTTTAATTCTGATCATTTTTGGTGTTGGCTGCCCCTTAAGGTAAAAACTCACAATGCAAACAATGTGTCAAGCCATCCAATTCCATTAAGTAAAAAGTAAGCCTATATGCAATAATTGCATTATTTAATAAATACAATTCTAATACTGTTTATTCTTATATCAGCTGTTGTAAAGGCAGTATGGCAATGGCCTGTGTGTGTGTGTGTGTGTGTGTGTTTTATTTCATAGCTGTTCAAGAATAGTGATTACCTATAGAGGGAGATTCACCGAATCAGACTGACACACCTCCACCCAGTGTGTACGTGGTGGGAGGATCAGTCGTGTTTCATAAATATATGTACATACTGTATTTGTTATTTAAATGCAGGGATAAAAGCCGTGGTGGAAGGGGTTTAGTCATGCTGCAAGAGCAACAAGACAAGAGGAGAGCCATGTTGGAGTGTGACCGAGAGCAGAGCGGGAGATGCAACCCAGCAGAGAGAGATAGAGACAGAGAGACAAAGTGGGTGCCTCTCTTTATGCTTATTAGCCAGGCATTAGCTGTAGCTAAGCACATTGCTTGTGGGGACTGTAATATAAATGTACCATTTTTGTCTGCTGCCACCCACACCCAATGCAAATATGGATATGATCTGTTCATAATTAGCATACCTGTTAAATGTATTTGTTAGTATTGCCTGGAGAGCACAGCATTTTGCTTGCTGGCAGTTGTTTTTGTTGTGCTATTGTGGGGAGGGGGGGTTTCGAGGAAACTATTTCTCAGAAGACATTTTAAGGCATACATGTAAATAAGTAAACAAGTGTGAATGTTTTTGCACATTGCCGGGCCAGCTCTGGATTTTAGGTGAACGAATGCAGTGTTTTGTCAGATCTGGATATCACTAAAATAAAGCTGCAGAACAGGAGCCTGTGGGGCCCTATAGTGACAATCTAGTGGGAACCAAAGCAGAACCAAAGAAATACTAGCCTAATTAGCTGACCTGATTACTATATAGGCTGGATAAAGTATGGAAAGGAATCCTCCTCATAAGACATAATTACAGAAGGGCGTATGCATGAAAAATGCTTTTGTCTTCATTGAAACGAGTTTGAACGGAACAAATACATTTTGGTGACACAAGTGAAGCAACCACACAGTCTACACTTTTTTTCAGGATGTCATCATTTATCCGTCCCAGTGCCATAGCTATCTGTTATAGCTGAAGTAAACATTAAGGCCATCAGTCTGCAGTGTGCATGGAGGTGGTTGCCTCCATTTGTCCATGTCCAGTCAGCTGCGGAGAAACTGTGATGGATTCCTGACAGATTGTCTGTGTTTTGGAGCGTGTTGTTTTCCTTGCCCATCCATTTCTCTCCTTCTAGCCATGTTTGCCATGCATCATCACTCTCCCTCTCCCTCCTTCTACCTCCTCCTTCTTTGCCTCATCATTTCTCAGAGGGATGGAAGCGATGGATAGACATCCGGCTACCTGTGAGGAGAAACTATGGAAACACAGCACTTGTTATTAGTGAACACTGTATGACGCTCTGTAGCACCACCCAAAGACATAACACAACTGGGTCTTTTTAATTCTCTTGCTCTCTCTTATGCTGTCTATATCTCTCTCCATTGCCCCCCTTCTGCCTCCGTCTCCATGTCGTTGTGTGCCAGCCCAACTTGTCTAATCAGCAGATTTGTCCAAAATAATTGGCGGTGGCCTTGCTGCCAGCGAGCGTTGTGCTGTGTACAGATAGGGAAAGGAGCACTTAATATTCCACGCAGCTCGTGCCTCTCCTGTTCTCTGTCATATCTGACCTCTTTTGTCTCCTGCTCAGCTTGATGTTGATTTTGGAGGGCATTGTTAGCCGGAGCACTGTGATTGGAAGAGGTTGTCAGTGTTGGGGGCTGTGGTTGGTTGGTTTAAAGGAAGGCTGATTTGCATAAAGGCTTAGCCCAGATTTGGAGCCACTCAGCAAGATCTGAGAAGAAGGGCCTGAGGGCCACGAGGTAATCATCCATGGCCTGTCACAGCGCTGTCATCCCTCTGTGTATTTGTGTGTCTGTCTGTATCTGTGCATCTGTGTGAGCAGGAGACCGAGAGCATTGTGTCTGTGCTTTGTGTTTGTTTGTAGTCTCACGCATTTTGTATGCATTGTTGTTGAGCATCGCTATCTCACTCGTGTTTCCTCATGCTGTCTTTTTCTTTCTTTTTTTTTTCTCCAGGAAGGATTGTCCGTGCCAAGCGGATAGTAGAAGCAGCCAATCCTAAAGAATATGAATATATGGAAGGCAGCATTCCGATGGAGTGGGAAGGTAAGTCTGGACTGCAGTATCACTGCTACATATTTTAACTATCACTAACGCGGATAAATGACAATGTTTACAAAAGAGAGCAGCAGAGTACAAAAAGTGCTGCACAAATAAACTGGAATGACATATTCATGGTTGCATCTTTTGGGGCCTGGGCTAATCCGTTGAAATTTATTTATTTATTTTCCAAACTGCAAGGCGGGATGGGGGTTGTGAAACGCGTATTCATGAGTTTATCAAAGATGCCTTCTGCTGGTGTTATACAACTGTACCATAAAATAGTGTTTCAAATTTCTTACAACTGGATACAAACTGTTCCCTCTGTCTCAGACTGGCTTTATCCACCTTAAACCCCTCATCCTGCTTCGCCCCATCCCTCATGCATTTTCATCAGGATGCAAATAAGAAAGGGATAAAAGAGGCCCAGAATCCCCGTGCTAGCTGGAGGAAGAGTTACAAAATCTCTCTCTCACTCTTTCTTGCTGGCTCCCTTTACCCTTCTGTGCTGTGCAGCCAGCTCAGCCAAAATAGAGCTTCTTAAAAAGAAAATAAAAAAGAAGATGACAGACAGACACAGTTTTACTCAGGAGGAAGAAGAAGGACAGAGGTATTGATGAAGAATGACAGAGTGTGTACTTCCAAATTCAAAGATCAGAGCAGATCCCCACTTTCTCTTCTGAGACACAGTACCCGATGGCCCTGCTCTGCCTAGACTAAAGCAGTATTATGTTTTGAGTTTACCATGTATAGCTCTGGATGTTTTCCCTATAGTTTACTGAGTGAAATGAAA
>VUQI01040975.1:0-12811 GCA_015106735.1 Paratilapia polleni | reverse complement strand
TAGAAATTTTAGAAGACTGATAAGAACATAGCAGCACAGCTTAGGTTTGCAAAGTTGCATCTGAACAAACCACAAGACTTCTAGAACAATGTCCTTTGGACAGACGAGACCAAGGTAGAGATATTTAGCCATAATGCACAGTGCCACATTTGGATAAAACCAAAACAGCACAGCTGCACACACACCTCATACCAACTGTCAATCATGGTGGTGGAAGGGTGATGATTTGGGCTTGTTCTGCAGCCACAGGACCTGGGCACCTTGCAGTCATCGAGTCGACCGTAAACTCTTCTGTATACCAAACTATTCTAATGTTTGGCCATCTGTCCGAGAGCTAAAGCTTTGCTGAAATAGGATCATGCAACAGGACAATGATCCCAAGCCCAGCAGTAAATCTACAGCAGAATGTCTGAAAAAGAAAGGATTCACAGTGCTGCAGTGGCCCAGTCAAAGTCCAGACCTCAACCCGACTGAAATGCTGTGTCAGGACCTTAAGAGAGCTGTGCATAAGCACATGCCCACAAACCTCTATGAACTGTAGCAACATCATAAAGGAGAATGGGCCAAAATCCCTCCACAAGGATGTGAGAGACTGATAAAGTCATACAGAAAACAATTACTTCAAATTATTGCTGCTAAAGGTGATTCTACAATCATGGGGTGTACTTTGTTTTTTACACACTGCTTCTGCATTTTAGCTTAATTATGTTAAATAAATAATGACATGGTGTAATATATGTAATCATGTGTTGTTGTTCATCTGAGGTTGAATTTAAATAACTTAGAACCTGGTAAGGACCAGATGATTTTTTTTTATTATGTCCCACTATGTAAAACCTTAGAATTAAAAGAGGGTGCACTTTCTTTTTCACCTGACTGCCATAAATACAATTCATTTGAACACAATATTGAATTTTTAAACTGAGAAGTTTGTTTATTTTTCTTGTGAAAAGTATATGTTCATTTCAAATCTGATACCAGCAACACGTTTCTAAAAAGATGTGACAGGGGCATTAGGGCACATAACAGGGGTAAATTGCACATCTGTGAAGGCACCATTGATGCTAAATGACGCTTTCATCCGGATACGTCTTTATCAGGAACATGCCTGCGTGTATTACAAAATGAAAAGTATGAGACAGGAGGCGCCTTACTGCTAAGCAGGTGAAATTCTACATAAAGCAAGAAAGGGAGAATAGTTTGCCTTCAAATCCACAGCCACTGGTCACCTCAGTTCCCAGGAATGTTGTTAAAAGAAGAGGTAATAGAGTACAGTGGTAGAGTTCCTTATCCCATTTTTTTTAAACATGCTGGAATCAAATTCAAAATCAGCACACATTTTTCAGTTTCAACTACTTTAAATTAAATACATGATTTAAACAATTTGCAAATCACTGTATTCTGTTTTTAGTTACATTTTACAACTTGTTGGAAACTTTTTTTGAAATGAGGTTACAAATCTTTGTTATGTATAAAATATTACGACTGAGAGCTGACATGTGAAATCAACTATGCAGGCCCACTGCAAGAAAATAACAATTTAGTGAAGAAAAAGTAACCAGTCAGAGCTGAAGTGAAAAATATCAATAGCATTTAATCACCAAAGATATAAACATTTAAATATCCATTTTGTAATGTGACTGACAAAATCTTTACAAAGTTAGCCTTCGTCTTCTGCTGACTGCTTCACATCGTCTGTACAAAAATGGGGTGGCGTTGGAGACTGGCACGAGGAGAGAAAACTGTCTCAAGTAAACGACAACATCAGCAAAATGAAAAGCAAAGTTACAGCAAAAACATGAACATTCTTCTTGTTTGACACTCAGGAAATTAAAAGACACAGACGCACAGGATATATAGATAACGTTTGTCTGGTTTGCTCTTTTTCTTGTAAACTGTATCTTGTTCCACCGCAAGCTTCAAACACACTGAGTTCCTTTCTGATCAACACAAATATCATTCACAATACCCAAATAAATTAATGAATAAATAAATAAATATAGAAATTTACATTTAAATAAATGAAATAAGAAACACTTAAACATATTTCATAAACAAAGCCTATTAATAAAGGGGCATCCCCACACATGCCACAGCCTTATTTGTTAAACAGCCATTAAATGCATGAGTCATTTCCAGTGTTTTTATATCACTTTTTGCTAAATAAATGAATAAAGTTCAATCAGGCAGTATGTTGCTCATAACTCTTAACTTCTCTGTGCTTTTACTTACTGCAAAAGGCTTAAACTGCAAACACTAAGTCACTGTAGGCTTCACTGAAGTCAAACTTTCAGCCTCATTCCTTTACAGGCAGCAAAGAGCTCAGCGACCTCCATTTCACCCCAAAACATCTACAGTGGGGCACAATCGCGCCACCGCCCCGACAGAGCTGAAGAGCCAGATGTAGACAGGAATGTAAAATATCCATTAGACTATGTACACAAATCTGTAAATTGTTCAAAATATCATGCAAATAAATACCAGTACTTTAAAACGAAACTACAACACTGACCTCAACAGTAGTACTACATTGTACTGTAGGGTAAAGAGTTCCACAAAAGTTCTTTCCTCAAAGTGTTGTTTTAGTGATGCAAAATGACCTAAAGTAAATACTGCAGGTCTCAAAGGAACAGCTGTTTTCTGTTTGTTTTTTTTGAAAGCAGCGTTTGAGGTCTTCCATCAATGTTGAGCTTGAGTCTGCCTCTCCAGGTCCCCACCATGCTTGGGTACAGCAGAGATGCACGGCAGTAGGTATACTGTACATAGACATTCACTCTTTTCAGTCAGTCACAACTGAAAAGTACGTTTCCAACAGGCATCAAATATAGAATATAGTGTGCTGCAGATGGGACGAAGTAGAAATCTATTAAAATGGACAGTGTCTGTGCCAGGCTGAACCACAGTGTAGAGACAGACGACACAAGCCAGAAGGGCAGCAGGGTTTGTTCATGTAGATTTGACAAACGCGTCCATGAGAAGGCAGGAAGGGAGGCCAACTCGCTTCTGCTGTGCGCTTTCACAACTCTGCTCCTTTAAAAATATTTTCTTGAGGAGCATCTTTTCATATTCCCTGACCAGAAGTCCTTACAGAGCTGAACCATTGCAACTCTTGAAATTCAAGTGCGTCTTTCACACAGCCTGCACGATGAATTCCCACATATAAGATGCAAATGCTCCTGCCATCTAAAATGATGAGTGCAACAAGGCACTGCAGGGTGGAACACCAGGCAGATGGAGAAAAAAGCATTTTACAAATATGTCAAAAAAAGCATTTTTAAAAATATCCCCTGTTAACTCTGCAACCAGATCAAATGATTACAGAAAAGGACATAAAAGAATGAATCACTGTGGAAAACTAATTTCTGGATTAAATCATGCATACAGTAACAGTACAGTAACTCCACTTTTGGGCTCCTGTCTTTCACTTTCTTCAAAAGAAATCAAAATATGTTCTTTCTCCTGGTACTAACCGGGGAGCTTCACTGAGCAGAATATGTTTGTGCAGTGTTTGACAGCTGAAAGCTCTTTTCACATTCATCTTGCTGAAGGGAGGGGAGAGTTTCTCTGAGCTTACCTTTGATCTGAGTGTAACAAGAGTACAGATTTTGACATCAAAACTAGTTTGGAAGCCAATTATGCTGCAATACAAACTTGAAATCCCCTGTGCACACACACTGAGAATTGACTTTAAAACAAAAAGTACTTTCATAGATTCTGTATTTAATCTTTATATAGGAAATTACTTTTTTAATGAAAAAAAAAATCAAATGCAAGTAATTATTCTGGTAAGTGTCGGTAGGGGATCTTGAGTGTAATAAACACGCAAAACTGTGCTTACCTGTTAAAACCCTACAGAGCTACATTTCTTGCTACTGTTGTCAAAATCTTAGTGCATGTTAACACCGAAATGTTCTGCCACAGTGAATCATCGTGTTCACCGACACATCAGGGGAATCTCGACAGAAGGTCAAAAAACACAGAATAACATATTGATAACACTGAAAGCTTTTCAGAAGCTACATTCTCCATACAGAAACATACATAAGTGCATAAATTCAGACGACAAACACTGGCAATACAAGAAGGGACAAAGAACTTCCCATCAATCAAACAACTGATGTATATGTTTAAAAACATGTTGGCAACATACCGACCTCTGAACGTTTTGTGCTAACAGACTATGCTGATAACACTGCATGTAACACTGCAAGTATCCAATGATCATACCATAGCAGTTTTACATGTTCCTAAATATTGTAGTCCACCAAGAATGCACTAATAGTTCACAAAATTAATTACTGCTTGATGTTTAATTTCACATCATTTGGCAACATCTTACTTGACTGGAAGCACTTCAAGATCATACCGAGCATCTGTTGAAGCATTCGGAAAAAAGCGAACCTCAACTTTAACAATTCTGTATTACAGGCAGAGTACACAGATGCTTTTATTGATATGTCATACAGGCTTTTCCCATTTCTGTTATCATATACTTTCAGAAAAAAAGTACTTTTTAAAAATCTAAATCCTGTCTGGTTAAATTTAAAGACATTAGAGGTCACGAATACTTGATAAAGTAGTCATCCAGGGTCTTGTCATGCATGCATGACCCATTTTGTAGTACTAAAACTGTCTTGGCAAAGGTCAGAACTGGACTGAAAGACACTGAAGTGAATGTGGGGTCCAGGCCACATCATATGAAAACAGTTGTAAGTGCAGCGGCTCCTGTTCTGTATGTGCAAAGACATCTGCTAGGACCAGACATGCAAATACAAACAGGTGCAAGGGATTAATTTTAAGCCAACAACAGCATGGTTGCCACAAATAACATCTGAACAAAGTGCAGGTGGGAGTCTGAAAGTCACCCAGCAGCAGATTCTATTTTTTTTTTTCTTTTACATTTTCAAGGCAGTGATTGATGTCCACCTATCTGCTGTTTAAATGCCTTGGTCTGCTTTTCATCCAAACGGTTAACAAAACACTCCTATGCTGTGATACTGTATGGCTGAAAATTCATATTAATTACAGTACATTCAGCTGATCAATAAGACGCCAAAGTTCTGAAAGCGCTAAAAGAACATGGCTGGCTAATGTCTTTACTTAACTGTCGCCCAGCTGTTCAGCCAATCACAGAGCTACTCAGAATAAAAGGCAGTGCATGTGATGGTGTGTACAGCCTCACGGCTTCAGTGATGGAAAGTAACTAATAAGTTTTATACAGTGCCTATAAATACAGTGTTAGTTTTCTACAAACAAAAAAATATACCGTGCATCTCAAAGGTATCCTATGGAGTTTTTCACCACTACTGACACTATGAAGCAATGTTCTTATGGGTCTTTGTCTAGTTTACATACATGGGTGCACGGCTGACTTGTATACAGGTGGCGGTATTGTGCTACGAAACACAGCTTTGTACTGGCAAGGGCAGGGAAGAAGAACGCTGCTACCTAGCACAGACTGTATATAGAAGATATAAAAGATAGATGTAGCCACCGTGGAGTCACCCCCTTTTTTTTGAGCCACAAATGACCATAATTCAGAAATGACCATAATTGGATGAAGATGGTGGACTGCTAAGTTATCAGCTAATGCTAGCAAGCGGAAGTTTGCAAGGCTCATTCATAGGCTGTACGTCTGCGAAATTAGTAGAATTTCACTCACAAAAACTGGAGCAGACTTCTTGGATGGTTTGTTAGTAAAGTTACTTGCACAGCTATCCGTGTTATTTGTCACGCAATTGGATAAAAAACGTTATTGAGAGGTCTGGTTCAGTGACTCAAAATAGAGGAGGTGAAACCTAGCAGACAGCTACCAAATACAGCTACCTGTGTCAACATCTACCTGTCAGTGAAAATAGCCATGCCCTGAATAACAATACAATTTAAAGGGGTGCATACAAATTACTCCCTATCCCTAAAAATAGAGTTGTCATTAAAGAGGAACTGCCCAAACTGTTTACCCTGTAAACATGCTTAATTCAGCTTAAAGCAGATTTTTTTGGTACTTGCGTATCCTCTATATTACAGAAGACAGTATTGTACTTTTCAATCCACTACATTCATCAGACAGTTGTAGTTACCTGTTACATCTTATTTGTAGATTTTACACCGATAATCTATAGTTATCTTTTTTAATGACAGATTTTTATAGACCCAAGCAAATATAACATAAAATCAGCTTCTCGACACACTACATTACAAATACTGCATACAACAGCAAAAATAATGTAATAATATAATACACTTCGATTCTGCGAACGCATTAGATTTTTTTTTTTTTTTTTTTAAGATTTGACATAATTTTACTTATTCACTTTTACTTTGGTAAAATTTTGAATTTTACTATTGTAACAGATGTGACTACAAACTCTACCACCGTATTTACCACAAAACAAATTTAAAATTTCACCACCACAATCAAACCGTGATCGACATCTGCTGCTGCTGGGTGATTATCCATTGGCCGGTTTTGGCCGACTCCCTGACCTTTTGCTGTGGCTAAGCCTTTATGCAAAAAAAAAAGAAAAAAAAAAAGATGCTGTATCAGTTTATAGCATGCACACTCAACACATTCTAATCATATGTTTTGCACTCAAGCCCTGAAACATCAACAAATGCATTAACAATAAGGCAAAAGACACTATGAGCTGATCCAGGGTTTTCTTTCCAAGCACTATGCTCTGTGAGCTGTTTGTAGTTGAAAAAAGAAAAATTTTACAGTCGCTGTTTGATCTGCTCTCCGAGTAGATCCGAGCCTGAACCTAAAGAGATAAAAAATGTCAGAGCGTTTGCATGTGTGAGAGATGAAAGAGAGGCAGAGTGAGCTGAATGAAGAGGAGGACTCCTATGGAGGACTGCAGGGAATGACCTCGTCCACACTCTGACGTGTTTTCCTGCAAAGAGAGTAAAAAGTGAATCCTCTTTTTGAAGGACTAATGGCCCAGCAGTCGTACATAAAGAAAATGTGTCTTAATCCTGAACATGCAATAGGACATTGTCAGATTATTTCTTTCTAGCTATATCAAAGCCAAGTTCATAGAGAAATTACAGCTCAAAGTGATTAAGCTTTACAAAAATTCATAATATACCTTTTAGCCTTAGCCAGCATGTAACTGTTGTGGGATGTTTGATTTTAGGTTACTTACCATGAAAGAACAACTGAACAGGACATCCACACACTCTCTTGCTTACTGCTGAATTTTAATTACATCACAACATTTTTGTCTATCTGACTTTCATCCATCCATCCATCCATTTTCTTCCGCTTATCCGGGGCCGGGTCACAGGGGCAGCAGCCTAAGCAGAGATGTCCTGACCTCCCTCTCCCCAGCCACCTCCTCCAGCTCATCCGGGGGAACACCGAGACGTTCCCAGGCCAGCTGAGAGATGTAATCTCTCTAGCGTGTCCTGGGCCTCTTCCCCAGTAGGTTATGCCCGGAACACCTCACCCAAGAGGCGCCCAGGAGACATCCTTGTCAGATGCCCGAACCACCTCAACTGGCTCCTTTCAATGTGGAGGAGTAGCAGCTCTACTCTGAGCCCCTCTTGAATGACTGAACTCCTCACCCTATCTCTAAGGGAGAGGCCAGCCACCCTTCGGAGAAAGCTCATTTCTCCCACTTGTATCCGCGATCTCATTCTTTTGGTCACTACCCAGAGCTCGTGACCATAGTTGAAGGGAAGTAGATCGAATGGTAAAGCGACAGCTTCGCTTTTATGCTCAGCTCACTCTTCACCACGACAGACCGGTGCAGCGTCTGCATCTCTGCAGACGCGGCCCCAATCCATCTGTCAATCTCCTGCTCCCCTCACTTGTGAACAAGACCCCGAGATACTTAAACTCCTCCACTTGGGGCAGCATATCATCCCTGACCCGGAGTGAGCACTCCACCCTTTTCCGGCTGAGAACCAAGGCCTCAGACTTGGAGGTGCTAATTCTCATTCCTGCTGCTTCACACTTGGCTGCGAATTGCTCCAGTGCGAGCTGGAGGCCACCACCTGATGAAGCCAACAGAACCACATCATCCACAAAAAGCAGAGATGAAATTCTGAGGCCACCGAAGTGGAAGCCTTCCATCACTTGGCTCCGCCTAGAAATTCTGTCCATAAAAATTATGAACAGAATCTGTGAGAAAGACCAGCCCTGGCAAAGTCCAACAGTGAGTGTCTACAGCCATCTGTAAAACACTGTGGAGGCTCTGCCATGGTTTGGGGCTACATTTCAGCCAGTGGTGTTGGAGATATTGTTAAAATTGATGGAATTGTGAATGCAGAAAAGTACCAGCAGATTTTGATCCACAATGCAATACCATCTGGAAAGAGTCTGATTGGCAACAGCTTCATTTCTCAGCATGACAATGATCCCAAACACACTGCCAATGCAGGAAAAGCATACCTGGTTAGAAAAACACACAATGGAACACTATCAGTCATGGATTGGCCTCCTCAGAGGCCGGACCTCAACATTATTGAAGCAGTGTGGGATCATCTTGACAGAGAACAGAACAAAAGGCAGCCAACATCCAAAGAAGAGCTTTGAATGTCCTTCAAGAAGCCTGGAGAACTATTCCTGAAAACTACTTAAAGAAATTACAAGAAACCTGTCTTAAGAAAGTTCAGCCTGTGTTGAAGAATAAAGGTGTTCATACTAAATACTGATTATCAAGCTTGTAAGAATTGTACAAACTCTGTTTTTGCCTTATATACTGTATTTCCATTTATGTTTGCATGTTTCAATAAATCACTGCACCTATTTCTCATTCTGGTAGCAATATATAAAGAAATGAGGGGTGGCTCGAGACTTTTGCACAGTGCTGTATTTAAAATGATATTGGGTTTATTAATACTATTATATGCTGACTTGTTTCATTTATTTTTGACAAATACGCATCACGTTAAGTTTTGTCACCTTGTTTATGTTAAATGGATGGAAAACTTGTATGTAATTAAAATACAAATCTTAAATAGCGGGCCTCATTATTCTTTCAAGTATTTGTCACTGAACAGCCGTTTAATCGGTTATGCTTGATAATTATTGTTTGTTAAAAGGATTTTTTCCACACAATATGGTTAATGTGCCATTAAAAATATTTTTTGCTCCGAGTTTCCTATCACACGCTCAGGATTACGACACAAGCTGATTCCTTTTAATAATAGCCCAGCCACTTACTAAGGCACTGTAGTCAAAGCAGGTAGTTGGGCCTTTACGATATCGTGCATTGTTCAGTACTTCACATGGATTTTCCTCCTGAACTGTTCGTTGTTAGTTAGGGAAGTAACAGCGAACGTAACGTCCACAAAAGATATTTCCTGCTTCAGCAGAAATGAAAGCATCGGGACTGTTCGAGAACACAAAGAACACAAAGAACACAAAGGATACACTCTGTCCTGACCTGGGTCAGTCTCTCAATCTCACAGGAGCTGCAGGGCAGTGTCTCAGCGACCACAAAAAGCAGGTTGGTGTTTTCTATCCTCTTTGCATGGAACAGCCTATAGAAGACAGTGACGAGTATTTAGTCAGCTCCATTTGGACAGCACAGGCACGAGAGCTCATAAACACTACAAATATTTTGCTGATTCTGTAAAACCAAAAAAAAGAACACACCGTGAGCAGTTTCCACAGTCCTGCAGCACATTGTAGGAGTTTGTGGTGTTTGTGAAGTAGAACTGGCTTTGGATGGTCACACAGCTGCTTTCTTTTGTCTCAAAGCCTTCGACAAGGGCATGATCTAAAGAAACAAATACATGTTCAAATTCAGCCTTTTACATGACATTCTTTTATAAAACATTCAAGTTTTAAAACAAGTATATGTTTAGAAGTCTGCTGATTTTCACCCAGAGTTTATGAGTAGACTAATCCAAAACATTATTTATTTGTGCTTGAACACACTGCTAAGCATAATCCTTACTTAATGAGGAGCAAATATCAAAGTAAAAATACAGTAAAATTCTTTAAAGTTTAATATTTATCTACTGTGTGTATCCTGTCTTATACCAAAATATAGAAAATAATAAACACATCAGTTCACATGTATTTAACCTTGATAGAGCCAGCTGTTATAGGCCAGTCCATAAAGAAGCTGCTGAAACACGGACCTGAAAAAGATGTATGTTAAAGAATGGAAACATCAATAAATAACAGTAAACTTGTGTCAGTACTACATTAAAGCAGCTAAAAATAACTGCTAAGACATGAAAAAATTAAAATCATCTTCATGGTTTCATGTAGACAGTTTGTTTTAAAAGGACACCTAAAATGCCCCTGACAAATAAAGTCTCACCATGCCACTGTTGACGTCCACCATGCCAAGCTCAAGATGTCAGCAATGGATGGCTGCAGAACCAAAGAACATTAACAAATGAGAGCAAAGGTCAGACTGTCTAATCATCCAAAGTTTGACAGCCTGATATTGTCTCTTACCACAAAAATGCCTCTCGGTGCTGCGCCAGTGTGGCTGCTGCTGATCGGTTCGCATGCAGACTGGTACTGGAAAGACTGCCGCCGAGTGAATATTGAATTGTTGTAGAGTGCATACATCAGGTAAGGGTCCACATCACCGAAGAAAAGACCAATCTGTGATCAAAAAAAGAAAAGAAAGACGATTACAGGGGGCAAAAAAACAGCTCAACACAGTGGTCGGATAAACATTTTTACTATCGTTATTATTACGGGGCTCCACTAGAGTAGTTTCGCATGATTCACAGTTTTTTTTTTTTAAATCCCTATTTATCTCATACTGCCTGTTATGCAGCCCCTCAGCTGAGCAGCTGCTTATCAGTTCCTATCATTTTAAGCCCCCCCGCTCACTGAAAGCCCACTTTCTTTTGAGTGATCAAATTCTGGAAGCCTGCTGAGGGGCAGCAGCGACTGCCAATGTGAAAGCAAACTGTAACTCAACTAAGCAACATAATTTCTCATTCTTCATAGAAAATGGCAACTTGTCAAATCCATCCGTATATATGTCTGACTCTGAATCTGATCCAGAATAAAAGAGTGGACAGCATAAATATCCACAGCAACAAAGATTACAGAAAGATGTCTCTGTACATTAAATCCTTTATTCTGTCACATAGCGGCGCATTCAGTCTTCCAGTCACAAGAAAAAAAATCTATATATGCCAGTTAATAGGTGTACATGTGGGGAAAGAGACAAAAGGGCGACTTAAGTGGAAAACTTGTGCTCCAAGAAATACCAAATGTAAAATATAAAATTCTATTTTGCTATGACCATACTGTAGGTGTTTTAGTATACTGGAGTAAATAAATGATTATAACACAAATCAAGTAGACTCTTTTCAAAGGACATTTACAGACCAAAAGGATGCAGTTCGGCTATGTGGGTGTGCTGCGTCTGGAGCAGATGACCATATAACGAAATCTGTGACAAGCTCACAGTAGCTCATAGCAAAAGTAGTAAGAAGCCCACAGAAACCACTGAGATTTCTGGTTCACAGGAATTACTTTTACTCAGATTTAACTCACAATTTGAAACTCTGGCCATGTTTGAGGAACCTCTCAAACTGTAACATTATACACATGACAGAAAATAATAAAGACATGTTATGTGCCCTATAAATATTTTCTACTTACTAGGTCCATCTTTTCTTAAATTTATTTGGCCCTACAGTGACAACTGATCTGCTATAAAGGAAAGGACGTACGCTGAATTTAGCTCGGTTAAACACTTTAATAATCCTATAACAAAAAACTTTTGACACTTTTGACAACAACAAGAATATATGAAACCTGATTTAGATTTTGTTTTATACCTGAGGTTATGATCACCTTTAAACAGCAGTGAATGAAGCATAATGTGTACTTTTCTCTACAGTAGACTACAGACAATATACATCATAAAGAGTAGATACATTACCTTTTTCCAGTGATCTCTCTGATTGGACATAACCAGGAACCCACCATCATCAATGAGATAGCAGAGGAGATCCTGCAGACAACACAGTGTAGGTGCAGCAGAACACAGAAAATCTCAAGATAAAGTTTCATATGATCTTACTACAGAGAAAACAGACAAGTGTGCAAATGAACAACCAATAAAAGGTGTAAAATGTCTTATTATAGTCTGGAAAATATTACTAAAAGGTAGAATAATATATTAAATTCGATTAGGAAAAACATTTCTCATTGCAGTAATTTGATCTCACAGCAATTTAGTTCACATGTGAAAGTCTCCCCTAGGCTCAGGGGCTGTTGCATGAACGTCAAGCTTTTCAGATGACAGAAAATCAAATTACACATCGATTCCCACAAGTTCATGGAAGTTTTCTGTTCTGCCACCAAATTCCCACAAACAGTCACAAACCTGAAATTTCACAGCAATTTACAGAGATACTTCATGATGAAAATGAGTTACAGTGAACAGTGGGTGGTGGCGCTCTCACTTGGTGTGGACTGTGGTAAGGTATCACTTCCTGTTCCTGTTGCATCGCACAGTGGTGCTTGTTGTGTTGCTTGATTAACTAACTACTAACTTTCACATAGTGACTTATTTTCATAGTGTAACCTACACGTGCTTTATTAATAGCACACTTCGGGTGAATCACCTGCAAATTTATATTCATATCATTCACTCATTGTGTCTTTAGGGATCCGCTAGCATGGCTTCTCCTGTCTCACCTCTTTCCTGCAATGTGTGTCAAATGTTTAGCTATTCCTCGGCCTCCTTTATTAATAATGATAGTTGTAATAAATGTAGCCAGTTTGTAGCTTTGGAGGCCAGGCTCAATGAATTGGAGACTCGACTCTGCACCATTGAAAATCCTGTAGCTAGCTAGGCCCCTGTAGCCGGTGCGG
>VUQI01040972.1:5073-31119 GCA_015106735.1 Paratilapia polleni | reverse complement strand
CTTAAACAGACCGTTCATGCTCGAAAACGCTCCAGTGTGGCTGAATTGCAGAGAAGAGTGGGCCAAAATTCCTCCACAGTGATGTGAAAGACTCATTGCCAGTTATCACAAATGCTTGATTGCAGTTCTTGCTGCCAAGGGTGGCACAACCAGTGATTAGGTTTAGGGGGGAATTACTTTTTCACAGAGGGCCAGGTAGGTTTGGATATCTTTTTTCCCTTAATAAACAAAATCATCATTTAAAAACTATATTTTGTGTTTACTTGTGTTATCTTTGACTAATATTAAAATTTGTTTGATGATCTGAAACATTTAAGTGTGACAAACATGCAAAAAAATAAGAAACACTTTTTTACACCACTGTATATATTGCCTTTAATCTGGTTACAACTTTTTAGACACAATCTTTGCCATCATATTTAAATGCCAAATGACATTGTAACTCTCCTTGCTCATGTTTCAAGCTTTAAAACCAGCTGAACCGTGCTTCTAATATACTCTCCTTTTAACTCCTCTCCTTCTCTTTACTTTCTGAACATACATTCCCCTGGACATCCTTTTCCAGCCTCTTCATCGTTTTTCTTCAACTAATCTCCTTTCCTGTCCTCTCTGAAACCAGCAGAGTGACTCACCCTCCCTTAGCTGTGAAGTGCTTTATCTCATCAAGAAATGGATCAAGCCATGCATCTTGTCATGTTGCCCAAACAAAATTCTAGCCTGGGGCTGGTGAGCAGCAATGCACTGATGAAGTGCTACATAAAGACTTACAGTGATCATAACATGGAGAATTATAAGCATGCAAACAAATCTCTAAATCCCTAAAAACTATAAGAATTTATGACTGATAACTGCCCAGTGACTTTTTCTTTATTACTGAGTATAAAAAAAGAGTGTTTTCAAACTAAAACAAGCTTTTAGAGTCATGGAAAACTTAGAGGAGAGGTAAGCTCTCTCAATAGGTTCAGCAGCAATGCTTTGTTCTAGTGTTATGAAACTATATTTTATTCATGCATAAATTCTTATACCTTTCTCTGCTGTGTCTAGGTTGTACCCTCAGTCTAAGTCTCGAACGCACGCAAGCTCATGCACCTTTTCCGCTTGTCATTAACATATTGTCTTATGCTAATATGGTCTTTCAAGACACAACAGCTAGTTATTTTCCTCCTTAGCTTTTATTTATTATTTTTTTTGGTTTGGTAAAATCTTTTATTGCATTGTGTGTAAGAGCAAATGTGTATTTCCTGTGTCTACATTGGTTTATACACAGAGGGTAAAGCTATGTTTTTTAGCCACTTTGTTACGTATACCGTTTAAATCTAATGCAGTCCCTTTGTCATAAGTTATACTTTTTTGCAGTCTCTATTTTAATATACAGTCATGGTAAAACAGAAAACATCCCCTCTTTCAATTCTAAAGTTTTACATGTCAAAACATATTAAAAATCCTCTGGTCTTTAGCAGGTCTTAAAATTAGATAAATACAACCTCAGATGAACAAAAACACATGACATATTACGTCATATCATTATTTACTTAACAGAAATTAAGCCAAAATGCAGAAGCAGTGTGTGAACAACCAAATACACCCTTACTGCTTACAAAAGAATTAAGAGTATAAGTAGCATCCAGGTGCTGCTAATCAAATGCACTTGAGTAACTGATCATCTGCAACTGTGATCACCTCTGTAAAAGCAGATGTTTTGGCAGTTTGCTGGTTTGGACCATTCAGGTGTGTGTTAACACAATGCCACGGAGGAAAGACATCAGCATCAGATCTTACAAAATAAATTGTTGCTGCCCATCAGTCTGGGAAGGGTTATAAGGCAATTTCCAAACAATTTTAATAATTCATCATCATTCTACAGTGAGAAAGATTATTCACAAGTGGAAAACATTCCAGACAGCTGTCAATCTTCGCAGCAAATTCACCCCAAGGTCAGACTGTGCAATGCTCAGAGAAATTGTAAAAAACCTAAGAGCTACATCTCAGACTCAACAGACCTCAGTTAGCATGTTAAATGTTAAAGTTGATGACAGTACAATTAGAAAAATACTGAACAAGTATGGCTTGTCTGGAAGGGTTGCCAGGAGAAAGCTTTTTCTCTCTAAAAAGAACATGGCAGCACAGCTTAGGTTTGCAAAGTTGCATCTGAACAAACCACAAGACTTCTGGAACAATGTCCTTTGGACAGATGAGACCAAAATGGAGATGTTTGGTCATAATGCACAGCACCACGTTTGGAGAAAACCAAACTCAGCATATCAGCACAAACACCACATACCAAATGTCAAGCATGGTGGTGGAGGGGTGATGATTTGGGCTTGTTTCGCAGCCACAGGACCTGGGCACCTTGCAGTTATTGAGATGACCACCTCTGTATACTAAAGTATTCTAGAGTCAAATGTGAGGCCATCTATGGGACAGCTAAAGCTTGGCCTAAACTGGGTCATGCAACAGGACAATGATCCCAAGCACACCAGCAAATCTTCAACAGAATGGCTGAAAAAGAAAATCGAGGAAGGGTGTGCCAAAATTCTTCCACAAAATGTGAGAGACTAATAAACTCATTCAGAAAATGATTACTTCAAGTTAATCCAGGTAAAAGTGGTTCTACAAGCTATAAGATCATGGGGTGTACTTATTGTTTTACACACTACTTCTGCATTTTAGCTTCATTTTTGTTAAATAAATAATGAAATGGTAGAATCTGCTGTGTGTTGTTTTACACCTGAGGTTAGATTTAGATAATTTTGGAAGCTGCAAAAGACCAGATGATTTTTATATATATATTTATTAATTTTTTTGATGATGATTTTATGTCCTGACACATAAATCCTTGGAATTGACATAGGGTTTTACTTTCTTTTTACACTGACTGTGCACATGAATGTAAACTTGTAGGAACACTTTCAAAAATAAAGTGGCTGTGAGTATATGGTGATAATTCTTGGGCCTGATCCTGATCACTACTTTTTTCAGCACCTTTGACTTTGCACAATCATTCTGATGATATCAGTTTCAGTTCAGTTTCTCTCTGCTATCAATTTTGTAATAGTCAGCACAACTGATGCCTGCTGCCGTGTACTTGAGAAGCAAGGACAGGCAGTGAGTCAACATTTCTGACTTTCTAAAAAAAAAAAGAAAAAAAAAAAATCAAAGAAAAGACCCCAAAATAGAAAACTCTGTAGAACAACCAAATTGCAGCAGGAAATATTTGGTAATGCAATTTGCTTGCATGGAACTGTGGTGGAGTTTCACTTTTCACCTAAAAAGTTGCTGTTAGGTTCTTACCTAAACAGTTAATATCACTATTAAAGATTACATTTTACTATTTGAATCCACTACAATCAATATTTCTATATTAAGAAACATAATCACATAAATTGCAAGAATCTTTAGCCAGCACTATTTTTATCAACTGCTTTATAATGTCTTTCAGCTCATCCTTTTTCTTTCATGGTCCTATCTCAGCCTTTCTAGTTCACCCTCACTACTCTCAAGCTGCCGTTTTCAGTGATAAAGCTTTTAAAACCACATTGCATTTTATCTGCCCAACACCAACCTGCAGACAGACACAACTGGTGTGTACCTGTATCTAATGAAATGGCCATTTCACTAGATTCCCTCAGGCCCTCAGAGTTGGTTAAGACAAATATTGAGCTAAAAGAAGATGGACTTGAATTTATCAGGTAGCCAAAATCAGCTGTTTGCTATGCAGTTCACATTATGAACCTAAAAGCTGACAAAATATCAGTGTTGTATTCACAGCTTGTTTCTGCAGGTTTCACAATTGGGATGAGAGACAACTTTTCACAGTTCCCAGTTTTCTGGTAAGTACGCCAGTTGGAAAAGATTTTGAGACTCTACGTTTTTTCATCATCTTTGAGACTTCTGACAAACCAGATAACAAGACACCAGTGTTTTCTCACTTCACAGTTGGGGAATTTGAAATTCAACAATAAAACTGAGCCAAGTTCATTGAAGCCCTTCATTCTGGTCCAGACTCTCACTTCCCTCCTAACCCCTTTCACTGCATGTATTCAACATACTGTTGTGTGTCTTCTCATTCATAAAATGGCATTATTTGTCATTTTACGTGCTGCTCACTGGTAGTGGCACTCACTTCCACTACTTCCATTACACCTTTTACCTGAGGGCTCAGGGCTGCTAGAAGGCCTCCTGCTGAGTGCTCTGTGAGAATCTCAAGATCTCATATTCATGTGTGGTGAAGTGCCTTCTATTGAATTAAAGATGAGGTCTGTCTCACTCTGAATTAATTAAAGTGCCTTTACATATCTTGACTCTCCTTGCAGGGGTATACAGTAGGGCTTTGCTACCATGAATGTAAGTCCCAGTCAATCATATCAGTGAAATATGGCTTTTATGATTCTATAAAAATCAGTCAAATTGACTGTGATTTGGGTAGATGAGGTGGTGCACGACTGTCTGGTTTTTGATGTCAAGATGTCAAGGCAGTGGAATGCCATCAGTGAAATCACCATTCAATAAGAACTGTGACTGAAAGGATGACGCATACACAAGAGGTAGAAGAAAACACTTAACACTTTTGCATATATGTTATCCACTGGCAGGGCTTAATGAGAGAGGCTGGGTTTGTGTGGAACAGCTACCACATACAGTAGCATTTTCATCCATGAAAATATGAAAATGCTGGTGTATGTAGTGGATCAGTGATCTGGGACAAATCACATTCATACACCTAAGACTAATTTAGGCAAACACACCCACACATCATCATCACATCACTTAGCTCATTAGGTCAAATGTATTAACAATGGATTCTGACAGTGTGATTGATATATATATACATATATGTATACAGCTCTGGAAAAAATTAAAAGACCACTGCAAAATTATCAGTTTCTCTGATTTTGCTATTTATAGGTATATGTTTGAGTAAAATGAACATTTTGCCTCTGCCAGTAAAGCCAGAATTGAATCCTTCTTTTCCTCACACAAAACCTTTCTTTTGGCATGGTCAATAGTTATTTTTTAATTTTTTTTTTTTATTCCAGTTATTTTTGATGTACTACTAGCTCTGTTTTTGCCATCCAGTTGGTCCTACTGCAAGAGGATAGTGATGACCACAGCAATGGTTTTTATACTTTTCCTCGTTAAATAAGATTTGGTTCAGGTGATCACCTCATCAGTACCTTATTAGGTAGAAACAGGTGTGCTTGTGTTGGAATTCAAGAGACACTGGAATGGAATGAAAAATTTGCAGTGGTCGCTTAACTTTTTCCAGAGCTGTAAATATATATCACCTACAATCACCTATTATGATTGTTATCAGTGGTTGCACTCGTTTTCTGCATACAGCTGTTGGCACATATCACCTCCTGAACAGTGCAGTGTTTTCTTTGTTATGTGGTATTAAGCAGCTGTCTTCTCTTTGCTTTCTTTTCAGTATTCAAATAAAACTTCATAGCATTTATTATGATCTAATAAGTGCTATAAAATCACTCTCACCATCCTCTTCCCTTTACTGAACTTCTTGGAGCCCTTGTTTCACTGGTAATGCAATGCATATAACTGGTCAGTAGTATTGCGTGGAATTTTTAGAGAATAGTTGGATTCCTGTACATAATGTCAGAGGCTGCCAGAACAAAGGCTGCTTATGCATTCCCACAGACATCTCTGCTTTTTTCCCCACAACCTCCTGCATCATCTGATCCCTTCATTGGCTCAGCTCAGCTCCTTGCTCCCTGGATCCCTTTCTGCCTGGCTTCCCTCTGCATTTTCCCTTGCCCTGCTCAGCCCAAGCCTGAGCCTTAGGTTCCCAGCTACCTACCCACGCCCTAGCTTTAGTTCTCTTGCTGCCAGCCCAGCTCCTCTCCACACTCTTCCAATTAATCCTCAAGCTACCTTGGAAGTCTGAATGTATATTCTGTGTGAACCTGTTTGAGAGTTTGCATTTTTTCATAATTCTAGTATTTGTAACAGAAACGTGCTATACAGATGCTACTTTAGGTCAACACAGTTACAAATCGCAAAAGCAGAAATATTTAAAATGGGTGAACTTATAAATTCTACCTCAAGTCACACAGTAATAAGGTTAGTTGATGAAATTATCTTTCTTTCTAATCTTATAATATTGATTTTGCAAGACCAACTGCTGACCCACAGGATCAAGAGGCCAATGGGGAAAACGTCTGCTGCTCCAGATGGCCTGTCCAACCCTCCTGAGGGGGTAAATGTATTTTTATATCCTGCCAGCCCTGATAAACTGGCTAGCTTCTATTTTGAAATGTAATCCATAAGATTCAATAAATCACAAAAACTAAGACACCCACTAAGACACCCACACAATTCTAACCCTGTAAAAAACAGTACAGTCTTGCCATGTATGGGTGCTTAAACCAAGTGAGTGGGTTTAAACTGCCATTTTGTCATAGCCCATTCAGAACACTGCAACACCTCAGAGCTTTACAGTAAATGTTTGGCTGTAAATTAAGGAAAAAACTAACTACTACTACTACTATTACTACTACTACTACTAATAATAATGATATTTTATCTTTGATAAGATAGTATGAAATCACTGCAAATCACTGATTTACTCATGTTAAATACTACATATATAATGGTTTAAGTACAGAAGAAAAATTCCTCTCTGTGGAAATACATGGTTATGTGCACAGTGTTTCACAAGTGAGTGAACATGAGTTTCATCTAAATAAATAAAGAACATTAAAGACTCTGTGCCCTTTGTACACTTACTTAAACTGCACCATAAGCGCAGAGGTCAGAGTGGCAGTCCTAGGTACTTAAAAAAGTACTTTAATAATGACTTTATATTCACTTTTGTTTCCTACCACAGCCCTCAGTAAGTGGCTCTTCTGAATGTTATTCACACTCTTTACAAAGAGTCTCAGGAGACTGTAAGTTTTCTGAAAGAGCGCTGACTGTGGCCACACATAAAACAAGGTAACCCAGTAAGTCTTGTGTGTTTTGCTCTTAGATGCACAGGCAAATGTATTCTTGACATTGCTGCCAGAGCACTTGATGATTTATTATCTCAGAGACCTATATTTTCTGCAGGGGGAATGACCTATATTTGTGAGCTTTTATATATATATATATATATATATATATATATACACATACATACATACATACACACGTGTGTGTGCCCTAAAACTCCCAGGCCTCTGGTAGAACCTGAGCTTGAGGAAACATCAACCCCCCCCCCAGGAAGGTGAAAGGGACAGTGCCGTGAAAAAGTATTTGCCCCCTTCCTGATTTCTTCATTTTTTTTCTTCATTTCATCAAACAAATTTTAATATCAGACAAAGATAACCCGAGTAAATACAAAATGCAGTTTTTAAATAATGATATAATTTATTAAAGGAAAAAAACCTACCTGGTCCTATGTGGAAAACACAGCATTTCATAAAAAGTACATCATACCAACAGTCAAACATGGTGGTGGTAGTGTGATGGTCTGGGGCTGCTTTGCTGCTTCAGGACCTGGGCGACTTGCCGTAATTGATGGAACCAATTCTGCTCTATACCAGAAAATCCTGAAGGAGAAAGTTCAGCCATCAGTTCGTGCTCTAAAGCGCAAGAGCGCTTGGGTTATGCAGCAGGAGAATGATCTGAAACACACTAGGAAATCCACCTCTGAATGGTTCAAAACAAAACAAAATAAAGGTTTTGGAGTGGTCTAATCAAAGACTTAAATCCGACTGAGAGGCTTTGGCATGACTTTAAACAGGCCATTCATGCTCGAAAACCCTACAGTGTGGCTGAATTAAAACAATTCTGCAAATAAGAGTGGGCCAAAATTCCTCTACAGCAATGTGAAAGACTCACTGCCAGTTATCGTAAATGCTTGATTGCAGTTCTTGCTGCCAAGGGTGGCACAACCACTTATTAGGTTTAGTGAGGAATACATCAGCCCTCTATCAGTTCTGTCATGGGATTTCCTTTCTGGCTCAATAGCCAACTGCAAAGATATTGACAGTGCCGGTTAACTTAATGGAAAGCCAAACACACAAAGAATGGAAGTCTGGTATAAACAAACACAGAGAATGCCCCATGTGGCCTACAGTAACTCTGGAGACATAGCTGTGGGAGATGTCTGAGACATCAATGATTATTGATATCATTATCCACAGTGAGAGACTAAGTGGTGTCTTTACAACTGGTAATATGGATTTGTGGAAAGCAAGTTAGGAAACACACAAGTAATAAATATTGAATTTGGGTAAATATATTTAATATAAACATTAAATATAAATTATAAGAATATGTTCTGGCTAAGAATTCAATTAGTGCACTCTCCCCTGAGTCTATACTGTATCTGTGTCTGTAAACAAATAAAAAGTCCAGATTGTTCATTTTTCACAATGGTTTGCCTACCAAGTTGGTTTGGAATGATAATCAGAAGAAGACATAACTCTTAAAAGGGATATGAAGGGCCAAGGAAATACTCCAGTGACTAAAATCATGTCTACATGTTACATGTGTGAGAGGTTGAATGGCCAATTAAACAGGTGTTACAACCATTGAACCACTTCACTGAGAAGAAAAAGAGAAAGGAGGGGTCCAGTGGAAAAAGAAGAAAGAGAAGCAATTAAAGGGAGAATAACATACTGAAAGGGATAAAACAAACCCTTACATTATAAGTAGATGGCATCTGTTAGTGATAAAGTGGATTTAAATTAAACAATTTTTAAGGATGCAGATTGGAAAAAGAAATTACAGAAAAGAAAACAGTTAATGGCAGTTTGTCTTTTTTTTGCCATTAACTGTTGTTTCCACATGGCGTGTTTTAAACCCTGCATGATGCTGACTTTTTGAATATTGCACAGTGACTTTCCCACTATTACATGCATCCACACAAGCATTGCCTATTCATGCTGAGTCCTCTCTAGTTTTTGCTTTATGCTATAGGAACTGGTGTTTTAATCAGAAGTCACTGTCTGTTGTAAATACATATATTGTTTCAGAAGTTTAAAGTCATTAGTTGCTATATGGAGACAAAACGTGTGCAGAGTACATGAAAGCATATCACTTTTTTTTTTCTTGCAGATGCAATAAATAGTACAGAAGCCCTAAGAGGCAACTAAGAATAAAAAAAATCTGGCAATCCATTTTATAAGTTTGATCCAAATACCTTTTCTCTCCTTTACTGATATCCAAAAGGTCTTTCTAAGTTCCTTTTTTTGTGAAATGTGGAAAAAAAGGAGTTTTGCCAACCATTTTTGTATTTCTCTTTATTCATCTTTTCCATCTGTGAAAAATGTGGAGAAAAAAAAAAAGCCTTTTGTCATAACACCAACATTTGGTGCGGATCCAGGAACAGTATCCTAGCAATTTTTTTTTCCTACCTGTTAGGCATAAACATAGAAAATAAAAAATAATAATTATCAGACTTAAATCAGACCTAAAAATACACCACTTTTTTTTTCTCTCACTTTCCTCTTACTGCTTCCGTGGCTAACTGACTAAACAAACATACCGAATTACCAGACTGAAAGAAAAATTGATCATGGTAAGTTATTCCTAGGTTCAGCAATCACATGTGTAAGCAACATAAAAGTACGTGATGATGTTTATAGGATGTTATTTTAGTTTACTGCTGTGGGAGAATATTTATTATTAAACACATTTTAGGGTGTTTTCACAGCTGCAGTGTTCAGTCTGTTTAAACTAAACTCTGGTTCGTTTTCCCCCTTGGTGTGGGTCACTTCTGCTGATGTGAACAGGGTACTCACACTCAGGTACGGACCGAAACAACTATTCGGAGACCCTTTGGAGGAGGTGGTCTTGGTCTGGTTCCAATTGAACTCCAGAGTGGTTCGTTTATGTTGTGAATGTGATGCAACCTTGATCCGACACAACTGCCATGTGTATGCTGCAAGTTTGAGTGAAAGACCTTCCCGTAGCCATGTATGCTTTGCATTCTGGGATGTGACAGAGTACCATAGATGTGCAGAGTACACAAATGGTCAATATGGGCTAGCAACTAGCCGTAAAATGAATGTAAATTCTCCATGTTATCCACTAGTCCAGAACACAGCATCTTCTTCCTGTATTTACTTTTGTTGCTCCCACCCCAGACACATGTGGTCAATAAGAAGACTGAATGTTCTCATGTGGTTTGTATTGCCTCATTTTGGTTCAGTTGGACTTCACTTAGAGAACTTGCATAAGATGTGTCAGATTATCCAGCAGTAAAGATCTTGCTTAATGCCTTTAAAGTGAAAATGCCTTTATACTTTTGAGTCTAAGCTACAGAGACAATATAATGCCATGTGATGATATGTTTTGCAAAAGTACAAGTTGATCTTACTCATTTGAGCTTTAATTTTGTGCTTTGACTTCTTTTCCTAAATGTCAAAAATTATTCTATTATTATGTTAATCTATGATGAAAGCAAGATAGAGTGTTTATGAGGGGAAGTAGAAGAGAACAAAGGGCAGATCTCAGCATGACAGTGAGCTAAAACGTTTATGGGTGAAGATAGGGAGAGATAGGTTTGACAAACCTATACGGTTTCCTCCAAGGTTATCTATTGTCAGCAAAACATTACGTGAGTCTTCTCCAAGGAAAGATTGTAGTTCTGTTAGTGCAGGTGAAGCTTTTTCCTGGGTTCAGCAAAGCAATGTTATTTCAGCCCCCCCCCAAAAAAAAAACAAAAACAAAAAAATAAATAAAAAATATGGTATGTTTGAGTTTGACTGCAAAATCCTTTGAGGAACCAAACATCCCTATGAACCAAATGACAATTTCAGATGGATGTGTTAACAAAAATGGACACTGCTGTTCATGGCCTGTTTCCAAGCAACAGTCAGTGTATTTTTTTATAGCATGGCTGCAATCTTTCCATTACCTTGACAGCAACAGTCCATGTTCACAATTTTCATGATTGTTCTCTTTAGTGAGGTTCTTGCTGTTCTCCTAAACCTAAACAAACAGTCTTGGAAGCAACAGACATTTTATTTTCTCTTAACAATAGAGGATTTAGACAGGAAAATGTTTCTATCTATCATTCTTGTAGAACCACCTTTAGCAGCAATAACTTGAAGTAATCATTTTCTGTATGACTTTATCAGTCTCTCACATTGTTGTGGAGGAATTTGTGCCCACTCTCATCTCTTTTACTTTCTTTCTACTTCATTGTCTCATTGCATGACCCAATTTCAACAAAGCATTAGCTGTCAGACATATGGCCTCACATTTGACTCCAGAATACTTTGGTATACAGAAGAATTCATGGTCGACTCTATGTTCAATTTTTTTTCTAATTGTACTAGCACGAAGTTTAATATTTACCAAGCTAACTGAGGTCTGAGATTGGTTTTTTGCAGTTTCTCTGCGCATTGTACAATCTGACCTTGGGGTGAATTTGCTGGGACGTCCACACCAGGGAAGACTGTGGCATTGTCTCAACAAACACCTGAATGCTGAACACCAACAAACTGCCAAAACGTCTGCTTTTATAGAGGTGGTCACACTTGCTGATGTTCAATGAGTTGCTTTTGATTAGCAGCACCTTGTTGTTACCTTCTTAAAGGTACAACGTGTAAAATCTCACTGCTAGATGTCAATAGATTGCAGACTGCAGTCAACTGAATTCTGTTTTCTTACCTCTCCCAATTCAAGTGCATAATTCTAGCTACGGTGACTGCTGTAGGACAAACATGTTTTAGTCAGCCAAGAGAGATCAAAACATTAAATTTAGACTGTACCCCATAACGGCCGTGGCCAGCCAGCATGTTTCTACTACTGCTTGTGTATAAAAACATTTTTGTACACACTATATTTTCATAACATCAACACTTAGCAATAAACCAGGAATAAAAACAGATATGTGTCAATTAAATATGTTGCGGTATTTTACTTTACCCCTGAGTCACCTCAAAAACTTCAGCTGTCAGTAAGTAAAACTTTGCGAAAGGAGTCCGATACGGGTCGATGAGCCAGTGAAGCTCACTTCTGACCAATGACAGCGGTGGTGAGGTGAGTTGTTGAGGATATCTTGAACTTTTCTGTCGGTAAGAGTTGCTGTTTTTGCCGCTGTTAGCCGGTGTTAGTGAAACTTTCTTTGAAGTGGATCTAACACTGTTGGACTCGGGCACTTTGCGAATAAACTCTCATAAAATGTGAGAATATAATCAAACTGTTTATCAGAGGCAAAGTGTGATTTTTAGGACACTCAAGCCTAACATTAGCTGGCATAATGTTAGCTTATAACCAGCTGTTGTTGTTGTTCAACTGGCTCGTTGTCAGCTGTCCGGAGACGGTAGGGTCGCATGTCTAATCTGTTAACAAAAAGTAATTGCGACAATATTGGGAATAAATAAGCATGTTTGTGCACATTTTTGTATGTTAGGGCCCTGACTTCAGTTCAGGAGATGAGGCTTGAGGTGAGGAGGAAGAGGATGACGTTTCATTCTGATGCAGGTCGGTTTGTCTCTTTCCTTTGCAGTTTTGCTTCTTTGGTTTAGGGGACCCCTTCTCAAATGATAAAACTAAAGGACAATCCTTTATATCTTTAGTCTGAAGGTGCAGGCACATATTAAATTTTGCCTTCACAGCTCTCCTCTGCCTTTTACTACATATGCGTCCAGTCTCTAGCCATGTACTTAAAACACGATTAGGCGCAAGGGCAATGTTCATCTCAGCCACTGTATTCCACAAACCGGCGCCCGCTCCTATGTATTTCTAATGGATTAATTCTAAGTTTATGAGAATGCATCAATTTGTTGGAAGACGTAATTACACACTAATCAGTGTATATTTATGAGTACGATTTTTTTTTTTTTTTATTAAATAACCTCAAAAAACGACTGAGTGTACCTTACTTCCTATGGAAGCAATAAGGGTGCATTGAGTTTTTCTTATCATATGACTGCTAATTTAGCCATCAGGGCACAGCAAACAGTAATGTTTTTCTGGTTTAGTCTGATATTGTTAAGTGAAAATTTGGTACAGTTTACTTTTTTTCTTCCATAACACCAGCATATTCAGCTGGCACTTAAACAGGAAATAAATATGCTGCCATTGACAATGGTTTATTTTTCTGTGTTTCTAAAATGTTTTTGCTCTCCCATAGAACTAAAACATCAATAAAAGACACAGTAGACACACAAACACTCAAACAAATAAATGACTAAATAAATGAATGAAAAAATAAATAAACAAGTGTTGAGGGGGTAGGTTAATGTAAACATGTCAGGGGGTCAGAATTTACCACCCTTGATATGACTATGATATACAATTCGGAAATGCTTTAGAGTAAGGTCATAGGCTTCTGCAATTTGCTTTGTGTTTTTGTACTAAACATGCAACTTCAGTGTACCTTTCTTAATGGCTAAAAAAAACCAAAACAAAACATGTTATTTTATGTCTAAGCTGTTGCTTTTTGCTAGTTTGTTAATGAGAAGCATGTCCTCCTCATTAAAGAGGATATTTTTGTCTCAGTTCCATGCCTGTGCATACTAAACATGCACCTTCAATCACTTGTGACCTGCTGTCCTTCTTTACCCTGGTCAATCACAAGCTATAGATAACCGATCATGCTTGTAGTCCTACAGATGTCAAAATAAATAAATCAGTTCATTTAAAAAGTATCATGTTAATCACAATGATGAATCATCATCTTTTATTTCAGGCTTTGTAGAGCATGTAGACAACAGGGAGTCAAATTTAAGTGGAGGTGATTAAGTCTGATTGATGAGTCTATAGGGAGTCTGGACAGGGGTGGTGTTGGGAGGCGGCGGTGGTTGGCCTGGAGGGGTGGGCAGTGAGGTTCTTGCTGTGCTTGATTCAATTCTCTAATTGCATGAGCTGTGTCAGATTATCCAACAGCAAAGATCCAGCTTAATTACATTTCCTTCCACTGCTACATAATTAAAAGAGCTCAAATAGTTTAATTAATGCTTGAAGTGGTGACACCTGAGTGTGTGCTGGTGGGGTGTTTTAAAATTGAAAAGTTGAGTCAATTTTTTTAAATTATGACTCAACTTTTTAATAATTTAATAATTTTAATTTTAATAATTTTTTGATTGTTTAGAAGATCAAGTTGAAGTGTTTTGTAAATATGATATATACGATATATATATATATATATATATATATACTGGTCATGAATCCATCATTATTCATCTTTATGTTATTTGTTTCATTCACTGTGTCCCCCGTTCATCAACACAATGCATCAGTAGTAGTTGCTGTTGACCTTTTTACACATAAAATGCTGTTTGACATTAAAAAAAATTTCAGCAATCTTTCACCACCCTCTGGGTTTCCTATTATTCTAGGTGTAATATGAATATGAAACATGAATGTAAATTAGCAATAATAGTCTTTTGTGTCACAGTGAGGTACTTGAAAATAGCACGGAATTACTACAAGGAGTAGACTGTTGTAGAAATAACTTATATGCATAATCAATGAATTTTTATGAGCTTCCCAAATGAGGTTAATGCAAATGCATATATATTAATATATGTATTTTTAATATGGTAATATGTGGTGAAAGCATACCATGCTTAACCAATTTGGACATGGACTGTTAACTTAATATGTAATGCAGCGCTTATGAATATTCTTAAGCTCTCACCACAGCGGGCATGCTCAGTGAAACAAAGTTAATTATTTTCATTTATTTATTTATTTATTTATTGTGCACTTGCTAACCATTTAATGAAATAATAAATAAATAACAACTTCTAAGTGGATGTGGGCACAAACTGGACTGGATGAACTAGATCTAACCATCTTCTGGAAGACAGGTTCTTGGTTTGTAAAAAGTACAGTCATGTATTTTATCCTAAAAATATTCAGTATATTAATTTTTATAACCAATTTTAAAAACTGATTGGATGCTAGAGCCTATACTACAGCAACAAAAATGCTTTGACTGATTAGTGCTAAACACCAATTAACCTAAATAAACAAATCAATCAATCAATCAATCCCATTTTCCTCTCTGTTGACCTGAATGAAATACATTCATCATTACTGCTCGATTCAAGATGGAAGCATAACTGCAGTATGTTGTGTCAGCAGGCTTTTTTCCCCTTGAAAAAACTGTTAGAGGTTTATACATGTTGAAATCAATTGGTTATGATTCTCATGGCTTGGCTTCTCTCTTTTGTACATGCTTACATTTTAAAAAGTATATACCTTTGGTGCCAGTGTGCCAGATTTTTATAAGAGAATTTGATATTTTGATATAAAAAGTGAGGTTTAAAAGGATTTTGAAAGACTATCAAGATTTATGAATAAAATTGACTGTACATTGTTACAACCTTTATAAAATTTCCATTTGCCAAGGTCGAGAAGCTTTCCAGAAGCTTATTTTCAGACAATCTCATACCAGTATTTGACATGCTTAAAATATTTACTGTTGCTTTCTTTATTTTTAATCTTTTAATATAAATCTTGACTGGTATC
The DNA here is from genome assembly GCA_015106735.1 of Paratilapia polleni. Lineage (NCBI taxonomy): Eukaryota > Metazoa > Chordata > Actinopteri > Cichliformes > Cichlidae > Paratilapia > Paratilapia polleni. The sequence goes on along the minus strand of VUQI01040972.1, from coordinate 15,687 downwards.
ATTTCTTTTTTTGCTCATGGTAGTAGAATGCTATAGAATGGATTACCATTGGTGGCGATATTCTTGTCCTCTGGAGAAATTGTAGTATTTTTCTATGCTGGTCTGGAAAGAAGCCAAGATTAGTACAAGAGTCTAATGGTATAATGGATCGGGACAATAAATAACACAGTTCACACACAAACTGATTACTTCTGAAAACATTTTAGGCAAGTGATTAATGTCAATCATCAACAACTGTTTTGACACAACACTAAACAATGTTGTTTACACATTAGCTCTCTGGACTCCTTAAGTCATACATCATATTCCCTGACTACAGCAAAATGGACATGAATGAATATGTTTAGCAAATAAAATACAGTCTTGTGGATGAAGCTGAGAATGTCTTGAATAACAAACGTGTTAAGTCTGACTCATTGGTTTTCCTATGGGTCTGCTAATGATGTTCCCCTCATAGTGTCTTAATCATGCAAGATAATTGACTGATTATAACCGAGGGTGTCATTTAGTCATGCCTGTAGCTTTGTCATGAAGTACTTGGGCACAATATTGCTTTTCAATAAACGCTGCATGCTCACAAGGAAGCATCCATGCTGATATTCAACATGCATTACATTTATCATGTTTACCACAGTTTATCCTGTCATATTGCACATAGATGTCTGTACCATATATCAAGGAAAACCCTCCAATAGTTGTCAAGACATTTCAAAAGGTTTCAAAAGGTTTTCATTGCCTCAAAAGGTTTAAGTCAGTTTAAAGTTGACAGGCCAAAATATTGGTCATTTTGGAGCAGACATCACTGCACCTTTGTGTGGATTCTGGTGGCAGAAAAACAGTGGAAACAAGGCAAGATCTTCAGAATAAATAAAACATGTCTTACTGTGCTGTTGTACATTACAGTAAAAATGTAAACACTATGGCTGTCAGTTTTATAGAATACCACTGTCAAAGACGCCCTTGGAAGTGAAACGGACAGACTGGACTTAATGAAATCATTCACAAATAGTCCATTTCATATCCAGCAATGTTTCCAGGTTTTGCCTGAAATAAAATCTTGAATATACATAAAAATAAACTAGCGAAGCTCCAGCAGTACATACTCAAGGACTTGTACAGCTGCATTTCATGTTCGTGCCTGTAGCTAAGTAGTACATTGGTCTGTTGCATAACAATCAGTCAAGAAATCTTGGTGTTGAATGTCCTGAACATAACCGCAAAGTGCGAAATTGTCCTGAGATTTGTCATTTGTACATTCTGCCTTTAGATTTCTGCTTGATTTTCCACAGTTATATGAAGATATGCTAATGCCATGAGTTCAGCTCCTCCTACAAAACACCATTGCCTTTTATAATGATTTGTTTTATTGTAACAGCAGTTTAGGTAAGACAGCTAGAGGGGAAGAAAATGTGAATTATGATGCACATCTTAAAATAGTTTGCTATGGGGCTGTGTGTATTATGTGTATTATGATAAAGGAACCCTGACCTTTTCAACTTGTATGCCTTAATATGCTATAAATGTTCTCTCCTACTAAAACACAATGAATATTTTTATCATTTTAAAATCCTAAATGTTTAACATGTATTTTGACCTCGAAAGGTCATAAATACAATTAAACAGAACTTCCACACACTGTTGCGCTTTTAATAAATTTAATAAATTAGGTATATGGGCAACATTCTGAATTCTCAGAAATACATGTACTTGATGAAGCTCATCTGGACCAAAAACGTGGTAATTTAATAAATACTAGTATATGCCCATGCTACAGTATTGTTTGGCCTGTTTGTGTAGTTGACTAACCGATATATGTGAGAAAAGTTGAGAAAAGTTAAAAAAAAATAGGCGTGGTAGATGTTGTTTTTAAGCTAAAAATGGGCTATTTTAGTCCATTGCTAGGTGGTTGCCAGGCAACGTGATGGTATCATAATATATCATGCATAATTCAACTTTTGTGGCTATAAATGAGGTGATATTGTCATGAAATTAAAATGAGGTGATATAGGGGCATAAATGCTAAAAATGGGTCATTTTAGGCCATTGCTAAGTGGTTGTTAGGTTCCATGATGACATCATAATATGTGATGTAGCTAAGAACCTTCAGGGGCCTAAGAAGTACCTGTGTGCCAAGTTTAGTTGCTCAACTCCTATTGGTCTAGGAGGAGTTCGTGGAAAACACAAAGAAACAAACACACAGACAGAGATTTCACGCATTATAGTAAGATACCAGCATTAATCAAGACAGTGTACTGGAGTTCTTTTTAATAGGTTTTATTAAGTTTTTTTCCTCTGACAGACCCATTGCTCATTCAAGTGTGCAAGATTTTGATCAGATGTTTGTAGGACCTAGGAGGGTTGCCATTACTTTGAGGGTGCAATCCACTCTGTATTGGTAATGTAAACTGGCTGCACTCCAGAGCTATCATTGCAAAGTTGCTATTTCCAAAGTCATGGTATACTCAAAGTATCAAAAATGCCATACTGTGCTGCCTGTATTTGCAATTTGTAGGAAAGTGGAGGAAAGTGATATTAGTCATCACAGTTTTCCCTTCTCCTCTGATGCATTTAATGCATCTCACAAATGCTGCTGGTTATAAGCAAGGACTCAAACCAAACACTGTGCCAACAATTTTCTCCCACAGTCGAAATGCCCTCGGACAGCGAGTGAAAATCGATATAAGAAATGTGAAAGATGAGAAAATATCAGATGCTCTCTTGCTAGGCAGCAAACCATCTGCTACTGTCAGTACCCTAACCACAGAGGAAGCTGACAATCTGCCAATTTAGTCAGTTCAGCAAGTGTACAGTGTTCTCCAATTAAGACCTATGCTGCTACACAGACGTGGCCCGCAGTTGTGTGCTAGTAATCATGGTCCATGTTAACGTGTGTGAACTTTAAATTGATTGGGATTAAAAATTAGAGAAGGCAAATATATTTTATGGCAGTGGATGCTAATGTCTGGAATTAGTACTAGTGGAAGACAGTCCATCATAAAATGATAGTTTGAACCACACACTTACCTGTAACAGCAGAAGACAGAAAGTGGAGCTCTTAACCAGAAACACTGCCTCTTTGTTAGCATAGAGGAGCAGTTGCTTTGCAGACACAAACAATTTTGCCTCACTCTCACCTCCTCACCTCTGTGATCATCTTCACTTAGATGTATATTCTGAATAATGCCCATTGTGTATTCTTCCTTAATTATGCTGAAAAGGTTGAACAGAACATGCTGCAGGTTCCAGGGACTGGGACCGAGATCGCATGTGATATTACTACCCAGACTGAATACTGTTCTACACAATAATGGTGGCCTACATGTGAAAGGATTTTATCATAATTTTAAAATACTACAGTGTTTTTATTATCAGATTTAAATATAGGCTATGCAGGTCTTCATAGTCAGTGTTCCTTAAGCTTTAAACCTACTGAACCATGAGAGCTTTTAAATTTAGAGATGATGAATGCAGGTCCCATATGTACATGTACCCATGCTGATACAAATTGAAATAAAAAGTTGTTCCAGTCCAGTAGTTTGTGATAGTGCTGAGATTTCTGTAGCGTAAAAGTGATAAGAGGTTGAAGCTCCAGCAACACTTGGGGTATGAAGAACAGCTTTATTACTTGGCCCGTGGCCTTCATCAAGGTGAGTAAAAGTGATAAGTCAAAACTAAATTGTTCTCGTTTTTTTTTTCACAAGTTGAAGGTAAAACATTTCAAATCTAGATGCCATTTGTGCTACAAAGCAATGTGTAAAAAAAATAATAAAAATCTAACTACGAGATGCAGAGGATAGAAATACAGATACATGCAACTTCACTCCTGTGATGAAATGAAGTGGTGCTTTGACACATATACTGTTAAAACTCAAAACAATGACAGTAAGAGGTAGGCATATTTTGGGGTAATTCATATGTTCTGTGTTTGCCTCTCAGACAGTTTCTCCTGTTTACTGAGGAGTATTTTCAATAAAATTGATCCCAAATGTTGTAAATTAAATTTTAATGGAATCATAAACAGCTCAGTCTAACTCAAACCACAATAGACAGAGGCCCCAGTGCACAACTGATGAAGTGCAAAAATACATCAGTGTTTCAGAGATCCTTAACTGACAGCATATTTAAAATGTTACCTGTAAAACATCCCTCTAATTATCAACATTGAACAGGGTACTCCTGGACACCGGCCACCTAGGCAAAGTTGCAGGGAAGAAGCCATATCTGAGAGCAGCGAATAAAAGAAGATAAGGTAAAGATGAGGAGGGAAAAAACAAAAAGCCACTGGACAGGGGAAGATAAACAAAACAGACTAATCTACATTTGTTGTATATTACACAGATGTTCTTATTTTGATCCAAACACCTTAACCTTAAAGGTGCTAGAGGGCTGTTTGAAACCATCTGTCAAGCATGGTGGGATAAATGGTGTGGGGTGCTCTGGTGGTGGTGAAATGTCAGCTTTTTAATATATAAAAGGATCTTGAACAAGGACAGCTATCACTCCATTTTACAATTAATGAGATATCCTGTGGATGCTGCTTGCTTTGGGCCAGTTTTCTCCTTCAAGAGGAAAATGATACAAAGCACAGCTTCTAATATGGAAGAACATGTTAGAGAAAAGGCAGTCAGCTTGTCTATAATGGACTGACTAGGACAGTAAGATTTTTACCCTATTAAGCCGTCATGGGAACAACTAGAATGCATTGTTCATAAAAAGTGCCCGTCAAACCAATCTGACCAATCTAATTTGTGGGAGGCAATTTTGGAAGTGGGAGGTAAAACGCCTCCAGATTAAACTGACAGCTAGAATGATTCCTTAGGCTGTGATTGCTGCAAATTGACAGTTTGAAAGACAAAATTAATATTTCTAACCTTGTCAGTGTATTGACTATATTTTCTATTTGGCTCATTTGATGAATAAAAGTATTCACAGGGATTTCTTGAGAATTGTGAAATTTTGTGGCGGAGCCCAAGCTTTTGAACAGTATGGTTCCTCTTCCTCTTTACACCAGACTGACCTGTCAGTGGTTATCTGAGACAGTGGGTATTGGCTGAGCCTAAATTGGCTCGCCTCTGACCATGGGATTTTAATTTGGTTTCATTTGGTCAGGCTGAATTCTCTTCAACTGGAATGGGGTACAAGGGACCACACAATTCCTGCAGGGACCCTCTGGGAAATTAAAGCCCTGCTTAGATGTTCTTAGACTGACTCTATCTCTGTCCTTCTGTAGGATTTCTTGCCTTGTCCTACGGTAAGTCTGATTAACTCTCCATCTATCTTGACTCTTGCCTCCTTTTCTTTTAACAGAGATACACCAATATATGTACTCCAAGGAAAGGAAGTACATTTTAAAGAACCACATTCTCATTCCTTACCACAAGCATTAATTCTGCCACTTTTAACTGGGGGGAGAAAAAAAAAACAGGTAACATTTTTTACAGTTTTAACACCTGTACTACAACCCAGTGTCAACTGTCTTAATATGAGAAAACATATCCAATGAACAACCATATGTGGAAAAAGAAATGGTGGACCGATTAACTGATAAAAATTGCCAAAACAAAAGCAAAAATCATGTTTTTCAAAAATTAAGTTAAAATTAATTAATGGCAAAAAGAAACCAAAAGGACACTAAATGTCTTTATAATGTCTTGGATGTTTTATGCCATTTTTTAAGTCATAATCTTTCCATTTTTCTTTTTGGCATTGCTCCCTTCCATTCAGATTCACGTTCAGGTTACTTTATTTGTACCTGTAGGTATATTTGGTCTGCAGTAAGTGAACCATCCATCCTCACATGCACATTTTCAAAACAAACACAGGTAAACATAATACAACATAGAAGAAGAGATAAATAAAAATTAATAGAGAATTCACACAGCTTCATGTAGGATATCAAAAGCTTCAATTAGTTCATCTGAGTGATGGCTGCTGGAACAAAGCTGTTGTTAGACCTTGTTGTTCTGGACTTTGGGACTAGAAGGAAGAAACTGGAACTCACTATGCAAAGAGTGCGAGTTGTCAAGTAAAATCAAACCAGCCAACTGCCGTAACTGTCTGGTAAGTTTGATTTGGCACAGATTTTAGACAAGAGCCTCTTCTTGATGCAATCGAGCTTGGGACCGGCATTAGGAGTACACTGGTTTGTGGGCCCCCTGTATATCTGTGTATGCATACATTTTCTAAAATTAGTGATCATATCTTTTATCTTAGATATATTTCATTGAAGATAGGATGCATCACACCATTTAACAAAATCATCAAGCACTGGGCCATGGCTGGTGCCATTATGCTGGAGCTGACTAACAATAACAGAGTCATCTGTATACTTTAAAATTGCCCTGTTTTCAGACCTGCTTTGACACATATTTGTGTGCATGGTAAGTAATAAGGGTGAAAGCACACATCCCTGTGGGGAGCCAGTACAGGAGCAGACTTGATCAGACAGAATTCCATTTATCCAGAGTCTTTGAGTCCTACTAAGTTAAATAGTCCAGAATCCAGCGCACAAGATTTTTATTCGAGTCAAATTGTTCAGCAGTAATTTCTGTCTCTCTCAATTTCCCTCTAAGTGTTAACAAGTACGTTCATCAAGGTCACTGTGGGATGTTTTACTGCTCTATGTGGCCTGTAAGAAACCTGCAAGGGGTCACACACATGCTCACTTCCATACATTAGGCACATGCTGTGCTTGTAAAGACTTATCATGGTTTTTGTTTGTTTTGATATATTTTTTCTGGCTTCGTTGTTTTATGTTATGTATTGTTCTGTATAAATGTTTGTTTGGACCTCCTCGAAAATGAGATGTTACATCTCAAGGGGGTTATCCTAATGCAATAAACTTGAAAGAAAAATGTAATGAAATACAGGACTCAGGTCCTGACAACATTTACTCAGATCTTGTGCTCAACAACTGTTTACTCTTATGGAGTAGAAGGCCTTTTCCACATCCTTTTGGTCAATGTTCAAGTAATGACTATTTCCAAGCTTACATGGGTGACTAAATCTGCTTAAATGGAAATAACAGGAGAAATACTGGCATCCCTCAAACCACCAGAGAAATGTTGAGTCTGTACCTGTTCAGATTTGTCCTCAAACTTCCAATATGGGACAGAAGCTTCTTTAATTATCTCAGGCCAAGACAGTTATGTTATTTTAAGTAAGTTATACAAAAAGGCATATTGGAAATGTTGCAGGTCCTATTGTAGGTGACACTATTAAGAGGCCAGAGAAAGGTTAGCTTCCTCAAAATTCTGGCTAAAATTGTTTAAAATTATGATTTTTTTTTTTTTTTTTAGGTCTGCAAACACTGAGATGTTTAATGACCATTGGTTGAAAACATCCTGTTCCATTACTGTGCCATCGCAAGGAGGAGAAATAAAACAAACAATGGTCCAACTTGGGATCCAGCCCAACATGACTAACAGTGCATCCTCAGTTACTGACCTAAAAGGCCTTTCTAAAAAAAATGGTGCAAGTTTTTTCCAGCAAATGGGGAATTTATGATGTTACAATAAGGTGAATGATGCAAACATTTAATGATCCTAAGCATATAGTGCCATAAAAACTGAAATTGTTTGGAAACAACAACAGGCTAGAGATCAGACTTGCTTTTCATAGTCATTGGAGATCACTCAATGGTCTAAGGTTAGCTGTTTGTAAATACTCACCCAGTTTGGCTAAGCTTCAGTAAAATCTACAGAGGTGAGTGAGCAACTGCAGATGTGTCAGCATTAGAGGCATATCCCAGGATTCGGAAAATTAATGTGTTTTATTGTAAATTTGCATCCTCGTTTAATTTGATAAGATTTACCACTACATCCACAAAGCAACAGGAGTGCTGTTGGTTTGTGGATGTAATGGTAAGACAACATCTATTAAGTCCTCCTGTTTTTCCAAATATCACCATATTGTACAATTGTACAGTTAAAGGTCTGTACATTAGGAAATATGGCCTTCTTTCTTGTACTGAAATGTATACCTTCTGTCTTTTGAAAGGTTCATTAAGTCCCTTTAACACGTTCCTGCCTCCCTTTATGACCTTTCTTCACCATTTCTGTCTTTCTCAATATTCCTGTCTAACATGTAATTTCAAGAGTGACATCTGCTTGTGTGACTTTGAAGTATGAGAAGCCAGTTCTTTACTGTAGTGTGCAAAGGAAGATGACAAAGTGAAAAGCTGCTCCTGCCCTTTCTGTTTTGGGTGCCAAAGTGCCCTTTTCAAATGGCAAATCAAAATGGTTTTCTTTCCTGTACAACATCTGTCCAAGAAAACATTAAATCATTCTTACTTATTCACAAATAATTTATGCATAACATTTATGACAGATATTTCTCCTCCCTCTGCTGTAGTGTCATTTCTACTTTGAGCCTCTAATGACCTAACCATAATAGGGCACAGGCCTCTAGCTCCAGTTAGAAATATGGTTAGATCTATTTTATTTTAGCCCTGCCCTTCAAAGTGTTCTTGCGATCCACCGTCCTAACTTAAAAGTGATGAATGAGAAAGGTTACTTCAAAGAGATGGAAGTGGCAAAAGGAGAAATATTTTATTTCAGTAAGATGTCCTTTATACTATCAGCAGGAAATATTTAAACAAAGAAAAAATCAACATTTTCATAACTGATTTTCTTGAAGTACATTGTGCAAATACATTTTGTTCATTAATGTATGCAGTCAGTAGACCTAGAAGCCTGCTGTTTTGTAACATTATGAAAAGACAAGAAGCGGGGCTGCCTAGAGGGGTTCATAATAACTTTATGATACCAAAGAAAGAAGAAAGTATAAAATATAATTTCTTCTCTCTGCTGTGTCTGGGAGGTGTTATACACTGGTGTTTATGCTGTTTCTGGAAACACTTGATCTTTCAAAAACAGTTAACTTGGTATGTTATGACTGTACATTTCATTCATCCGTGCAAGAAGTATTTTCTCACAAAACCCCAAGCTACTCTCCAAATTTCCAAACAAAACCACATCAATGTCATTCATGACTTCATCTGCTCATTCTCAGTTCAAGAACAAGTCTAAGAAACCAATTTCAAACAACCACCCATGATATTACCACACCAATGTCCTGCTGGTTCCCGGTCAGCCAGGCCTAATGAAAATGCAAGAAATTGGATGGCTGTTTGCCAAGGACTTCAGCATGGTACTGGTCCATGTCATAGACAACAGATGGGAGAAACATGAAAGGTCCAGCAAGTCCCAGCAGACTGAATTCCACAAGGTTATCACTATTCCATTTGAAAATATTTAAAGAAAAAGTACATATGATCAATTTGTCATGTGTCACCATTTACCACTTGGTGGATAACCTCTATCATTATGCTAGTGAGGTCCTTGTGGTACTAAGAAGCAAGAAGTAGGTCAAGGGGGAAAAAGGGGGACAAAATGGTTGGATGGACTTGCATAGTTGTTGCCAACCCATTTTCAGAATGTACACTGTTAACATAAAATATTTTCTAAATATATAAGCCTGAAGTACTAACCAACAGGAATATATATCTACAGGAAAAGGCAGACACACTAAAGAAACCCTCAGCATGTCATTTTACTGAAGAAAAAAAAAAGCATTTAGTTGGATTTTGTTTAGCATCACTGTGGTATGGGGAGTGGTGTGTGCTTTAATGAGTGGTTAGAAGTGCTCCAGGAACTTCACCTTAGGTTCACCTTAAATTGTCTCTGATAATGTCAAAGCATGCACACTTACAGACATGGGGATGTAAAGGTTTGACATGCATTATATATTGTAGACACTTGCTGTGAATAACTGTTATTATAGCAGACACACATAATAGACATAATATAGTATATATGGTAGAAACTTATAGTATCGTACATATTGTAGACTCTTGGAACAAAATATAAAGAAAAGCTCAAGACTTTTGCACAATACTGTTAAGACACATGGACACTCATTCATGGCATTTCAGTCTGCATGCTTTTATTAATAAAGAGAGGAATTCTTTGGAGGCTAGGCATAATTAGGAAAACCAAATCAAAATTGCTCCTATGTTTGGTTAGTGTAGATGGCTTCCTGTAAATACTCAGCTTTGTAATAAATCAAGATTGTGTAGGCATCCCATCCAAGTTACTTTTTGCCTTTCGCTTGGTGTCACCCAGGAGAAGCTTTAGACTCCTGTGTCCAAGCACAGAACAAGTTAGTACAGCTAACAGATGGATAGAACAGGTTTGTCTGTGTTTTGAGGCAACAGAGTCCTGATATAAGTCACCTAGGAAACTCGACAGGAAGGTTATACACAAAAATAGCCTGCCTTTTGGATAGATATACCTCATAAAAGTTTGCTTGGGGCAATAGATGATCCATATGTGGGTCTTACAGGAGAGGCAGGAAGTCAAGGCTCTCCACTGTGATCATTTGCATCTCAAAATTAAAATGGCTGAAGAAGGCAGAAGATCTTATTTAGAGGGAAAATAGACTGATCTTGGCCTTGATTTGTGGTATTTCCCTTTCATTTTCATTGAGATGAGCATCATTTTCCCCCTTATTCTATCCACATAGAATGCATAAATGTTTATTCAGCTGACTTTGCTGCATAGAGAAACTGAAACAGGGCAACAGTGGGGGGGGGGGGGGGGGGGGGGAACAGCG
>VUQI01040970.1:0-10124 GCA_015106735.1 Paratilapia polleni | reverse complement strand
TGGCAGCATAAAATCTAGCATATGACTGCTTCATTAACATCAAGGCATTTTTTGCTTTGTTTTGTTTTGTTTTTTTGCTTTGTTTTGTTTTTTTGTTTTGCTTTGTTTTTTTTTGTTTTGTTTTTTTTTGTTTTGTTTTGCTTTGTTTTGCTTTGTTTTGTTTTGTTTTGCTTTGTTTTGTTTTGCTTTTTTGTTTTGCTTTGTTTTGTTTTTTTTTTTTGTTTTTTTTTGTTTTTTTTTTTTTTTTTTTGTTTTTTTTTTTTTTTTTTTTTTTTTTTTTTTTCCTCTGTTTTTTTTTTTTCCTGTTTTTGTCCCACAACTCCTCCCCCCCCATCTCTCCCTCTCTCCTCTATGATTCTTTTTTGTTTGTTTGTTTTCTTCATTAACTTGCCCATGCGTGCATGCAGCAGCCTGATTTTAGGGACCAATCAGAGGCAGAGGTGAATGATGAAACTAAGGAGAACAGCCAGTCAGACAGCAATGAGTTGCAAAGTCAGGGAACCAGCCACCTGGAACATGACGAGAAGGAGACAGATCATGAAATGGTGAGTTGCTCAGAAGCACAATCCATGACATTATGACATGCATAAAGATCCACACTAGACTCGCAGAGGCCTGAAATTTCAGACTTGGTCCATCTCACGGCTGACAGGTAACACAGTTTCTTAGAGTGCAACTTGAGCCTGAAGCCAGCACTTTAATATCAGTCTTCTCACTCTCTCATAAACACAGGAAAAGAAAAACGAAATGTGTGGGTGGTCTGAAAAATATCTTGAAGGCATCATACACAAAGATCCTGTTTGCTCCTTGTCTATGATGAAGGTCCTATGAAAAATAGCTGTAAATGTTAAGGGGGCTTTAGCTGAGATTTGTATATTAGTAAATGATCACATGACTACTTGTGTGCAGTCATTTGATCATATATAATAATAACAACAATAATCTGTTATATCCTGTTTATCATTGTGGTTGCCCTTTAAAAGCTGGATGATGAAAAATCGGATGCGCAGTTAAAATTTCTGGGAAAACCAAGTAAAGCAGATCTTGTGTTTAGTTTTTGTTGCTGTTGTCTGTTGATTTTTCTTTTGGTCAATTTAATGTATCAAGAATGAACCTATAAAATTTTAATCTCAATTAGTTTATTAATACATTGAGTATTAATAGTTTTATCACTTAATCTGTTTGATATATGACTGCATATTGCACATGCATGGGTGTGCATGCACATACTGTAGCCTGAGGTTCCTGGTGTCTTACATTTGTGGCGAGCTCATGCTAGCAACACAGTGTTGTAAACAAACAGTGACTTCACTGTCAGCCGTGGTACTGACAGGAAGACCTTTGTTTGGCTGACTTTTTGGTGGTGTGTCTCCATGGTAAGCAGGGCTGTGTGTGTCTGCCTCTTTAAACCTCTCCAAGGCTAAGTGGGAGAACAGGCGAGGAAGACTAAAATAGAATGACAGAGAAAGGGTGAATGTCAAATATTAAAGATAGAGCAGAGCAGTGACACAGAAACACAAACATCCAATGTTTACATACACTCAGAAGTGAGCATTCAGAATACTTCTGCAGTGCTGTGCAAAAGTCTTGAGCCACCCCTCATTTCTTTTTAAAGTGGTCTTGTGGTCTTTTGTGCTTTTTCACTCATTTTGAGACCAGTCCTTGTACCTGACCATTTTCAGAAGAATGTTTTTTTGTTTGTGAATGAACACTGACCTATGAATCATTCAAGCATCAAAAGAGGCACCTAACTTAATGGATGACCCAGTGTTGTGTCTACACATAACAGACAACTTAGCAAAGAACCAATTTTAAATTGTATTTTTAGGCACTTTGTTACTAGCAGCCTGTTGCAAAAACACATAATTTGTTCCCATTTAGTTGAATCTATGAAAAATATAGAAGATAACACAGTTTGACAGGCATAAAATAGTATTTTTGCATCAACAATGTGATCCCCAAAGAGCTATAAGCTGAAAATCTGGTATATCTGGGCATGGTATGCAGTGTGTCCTTAAAAAATTTGAGGAAACTGGACAAGCAGAGGACAAAAGAAGAAGCGGCAGGCCTAAAGAACTATCTATAGCAGATGAACAGTATCTGAAAGTCATGTCCTTTAGAAACGGGGAAAAAATCCAGCAAAGACCTGACACAGGACCTGAGAGATGCATCTGTCCCTTCAGCTGATCCATCTACTGTTCACTGAAGCCTCATCAGAAATGGTCTCAGTGAAAGGGTGGCTGTTAAGAAGCCATTCTTAAGGAAGGGAAACAGGAAGAAAAGGCTGAGGTATGCCAAATTACACAAGAGCTGGACTGAAAATCAGTGACAACACAGCTTATGGAGTGATGAATCCACATTTGAAACTTCTGGTTCAGTCGTCAATATGTACAGAGGAGGTCAGGAGAGAGGTACTATAGTGAGTGTCCATAGCCATCTGTAAAATACGGTGGAGGCTCTTTCATGGTTTGGGGCTGCATTTCAGCCAGTGGTGTTGGGAATCTTTGTCAATATTGATGGAATTATGAACACAGAAAAGTAATGACAGATTTTGGTCCACCATGCAATACCATCTGGAAAGAGTCTGATTGGCAACAGCTTCATTTTTCAACATAACAATGATCCCAAACACACTGTCAGTACAGTGAAAGCATACCTGGATAGAAAAACACACAATGGAACACTATCAGTCATGGGTTGACCTCCCCAAAGCCTGGACCTCAACATTATTGAAGCAGTGTGGGATCATCTTGACAGAGAACAGAACAAAAGGCAGCCAACATCCAAAGAAGAGCTTTGAATGTCCTTCAAAAAGCCTGGAGAACTATTCCTGAAGACTACTTAAAGAAATTAGAAAAAAGTTTGTCTAAGAGAGTTCAGGCTGTGTTGAAGAATAAAGGTGGTCATACCAAATATTGACTTTCAAGCTTGTTAGAATTGTAACAATAATAAATGGTGCTATTTGTATTGTAGCTCAAGCAGTTCAGCAATGGAGCTGGTTTGCTGTCTATATGCTAAGCCAGGCTAATCATGTCCTAACTCTAGCTCCAGGCGCAAAAGAAGAGTTAAACAATGTGCCTTTTTTACAATAGTAAGACAACAAGAACAATACAAAGAGCCAGAAGCCAATTAGCTTAGCATATCTTAGCATAGCAATTACAACTAAACATTGGGTGAAGCAATAAGCACGGCTCAGACCAAGAAATATATATGAAACAAAACACTTATTGGCACTCCTAATGTTGTCATTTCATAAGAACTATTTATCCCTGACACAGTGACTTTTCAGTTCTATTTAGTTTTATTTAGTGCCAATTCACAACAAAAGTCACCTCAAGACCCTTTATATTGTAAGGCAAAGACCCTACAGTATTAGAGAGAAAACTCCAACAATCACACGATCCTCTATGAGCAAGCACTTGGCAACGGTGGGAAGGAAGACTACCTGGCTTATTGCCATCACACTTGAGGTAACACTACCAGCGGACTTAAGTCAGTGTCTACACACAGCTGCTGGTGATCAAGAATGGAAAAACCCTGATAATATGTTTTTATATTTTGGTTTTTCAGCTGATTAAACAAGATACATGGTAATGTGAGTGTTAGCTGTTCTGTTTGGTGTAATTTTGTGGTTTTGAAAGAAGCCAGGTTAGTTTCCCATCTTCCAGAAGCTTCCAGCTTTAGCTCCTTACTTATTATGAGATTGGAACTGATCCCACACATAAAGAAAGGCTCTTAAAAGGGCAGTAAATACACAGAATACACTTTTTTTTTGGCATGGCATTTCAATCAAAATGACCATATTCAAGAGAATAAAAGTGTGATGAGTTTATGAAATTATTCTAAGACCTTTAAACTGTGTAATCTGAGTGCATTTAAACACTATTATTCCTAACATATTTGCTCTGGTATTAACAGCCTCTAATGTTGCACATTTTCCACGGGCAGCTGCCGCTTTTTCAGAACAGTGAGTCATTGTTGGAACAGAGTTTTAGAGTAGTTTTTCTAGCTGAAGGTGAAGGCCGGGTGGTGCCCCTGATGGAGGGTGATGGAGGGCGGAAGCTGAGCCCAGTGGAGGGTGAAAGAGGACATTAAGGGTACAGAGGCAGGTCGATGGATCGCGCTCACTCAGCAGCCAAATGAGGCGTGGGGGAGTGCATGAGATGAAGCTGGTGTGTGTATGTGTGTGTGTAGACTTACAGTAGTATGCCACAGTTGATGTGTGATTTAAAGGGTGTTGTATCACAAGCCTACCATGTTGTGGGTTAGGGTGCTCACTCTTAGCTGTTTCTGACTTTTCCCATTTGCTGTTGACTCTCTCTTCCCTGACCAATTACCTCCTGTTACTGCTTCCACTTCTCTTATTCATCATCCTTCTCTTTAATTGCTTACTTTCCCTTATTAATCCTACTTACATATGTTTCCTTGTCCGCTGCCATTGCCATTCTTTCTTTTTCTTTTGCCCCTTCCTTTCTTAATGCCTCCTCACTGTTCTGTCCTGCCATCCATACAGTCCAGTGACCTTCAAGCTCAGCTGTCTGAAGCGGAGGAGTCGGTTCGAATAACTCAGGAGGACCTGGAGAAAGAGAGGCAGACTCATAAAGAAATTGCTCTCAAACTCACACAGGTCAGTTTGCAGCATTAAATACAGTTGAATATCTCAATATTCTTACTGGATCTAGAGGTTTAACAAGTAAAATATTGCAGTATATACAGTATATTACACTATATGCAGGATTTCTGTAGATAAAAAACATACTGGGGGTTTTAGGGAATGAATCGGCTCTGGGTGACTGCTTCTTGCATGAGAAGTAAAAACAAAATGTTAAGTAATTAAACATTTTGGGCTGCTAACCTTTTCTAATGCTGCTGTTACTCTTAGCTCCAGGATGAGCACCAGAAAGCTCTGCTCCGACGGGACTTCCAGCTGCAGAGTTTGGGTCTCCAGGCTCGGCTCCAGAAGAAGTTGTGGAGCCAGGAGAGAACTCTGCTGGTCCAGGAGTCACAGCACCTCAAACAGGCTCTGTTACTGCTCAGCCTCAAACTACGCTGCTTCCTCAAACAGTGGAGGCTGGGCTGCAAGAAAGAAACCGAGTGGAAGGACATCCTGGAGGTATGAGGGAATAGAAAGGACAACATCTGAGAGCTGTGAAAGTCGGTCCATAGTTTTGTTTGTCGTTATTTTGAATAGAAACATTGATTTTATGGAGCTTATCTGTCTATAATTTCTATTTTTTGTTAAAGTAATGATTTCCAAGCCTCAACATTTAGCTTCAGTTGTCCCCTAAAATGTTTTAATATGTGATCTCAGGTTTTAGAAACATAAAAAACTCAGGTATGAGTTGTGTGAAACTAAATTGAATTTAATTTTAGACTGCAAGTATGGCTGAAAAATTAAACTTTTTTGGGGGGAGGTATACAGTTGACAGGTGATGCTGCACTGTGATTGCTTCTTTAGATGAACAGCCTGAAGGACCTCTACCTGCTGTTAGAAGAAGAGAACCTGCCGAGTCCCACCCACCAGACTGACAAGCGAAGTCCTGCAGGCGAACAGTCACTCAGCCCGACTATAAAGGTGGGAGAAGTGAAACCTGTACTAGTGCACACATACACACTAACATACTCTTACATGGATCACCTGTGTTTCCCTGCAGTCGAGCGCTGTGAGCAGCACTTTGGCAGACCTAAAGGTTGCGTTGCAGGATCTAAGCGGAGAGTTGCGACAAGAGAGACAAGGCTCCCAGGAACTGACTCAACAGTTCGCAAAGGCCAAGGCATCATGGGAAGTGGAGAGGACTGAACTAAAGAGCCTCATCACACAGGTAAGGAGGAAGACGTACCGCTGTAAATATCTTACTCTAAATAAATTTACTAACAGTTAATTAGGACACTAAAAAATACAAAGATTTATTGGTGTAATGAGGTGCAGAAGCAGATCCAATAATACACAAAATGCATCATAACTGTTACAATTCTCTGTCCTATAACCACTGTGTTGTCCATTAACGGAAAGAGCTCATTTAATTCCTGCTGTTGGGTTGTAAGTAGATGTAGTAGTAGTAGATGTTGGTTTTTAACAGTCATGAGCCACTCAGGCTGTTGAGTAGAGCTAAAAGAATTCTGGACAAGGAGAAAAATTAATGCAGTGGAAATATTAGGTGAAATACCCCCAAGTCAAAATAAACTACTTATAAATCATTTTATAGAAGTGCGCAGTTACATTGCACCAGCTGGGCTATGTACAAATGAAAAGTGAATCGGTTGCGGTGTTTCTGCTCTGAAGTATCCTATAGTCTTTTTGACAAGTGGTTTTTAAAATTCATGGCATCCTAAGGGTTCAATTTCAACCTTTCCATCTGTCACATTTTATGTTTGTCCATTTGAGCTTTTTATGCCCCCCTCTGTCTTTTTGTCTTGTCTACAGGCGGTGAGTAATGCCTTTAATGTTTCCTCCCCCTCTCCTCTCTCATTGTCTCTCCTTCTATCTCATAACAGCAGTCGAGGCGGTAATATTGTTAATTAACAGCCTCTGAGGTAGAACACAGGCTGTGTGTTACCGCCCAGTAATTGAGATGGAAAGAGAAGAAAGAGAGATAAATGAGAGGAGACAGAGAGGCCTGTTAATGTTAAGCAATTTAATGGTGAATGGCCTGTGCTTATATAGTGACTTTTAACCTTAGCTAGGTTCTACAAAGCACTTTACACACCCACTGTCATGGTGTGGCCCACAGAGAATGATTACAATATTTTGTCCTGGTCACAGTTTGCAATTCCATATTTTCTGTGTCCTAAGGTGTGTGGTAAGTGCTACGCAGATATAAGTTATTTATAAATGGTCATTCATTGTCAAACACACTTCTGAATTGAAGTCCATCCTACATCTGTTTTTTTTTTTTTTTATTAAAACCTGTAAAGCCACATGAGAACATGATGATTTCAACAGCATCCATGGAAAAGCACCAAACTCCACATTTCACAGTAAACATAACCTGAAATGAGATAAAAATAAAAGGATCATGCTGCAGTTCGTCTGGGTTGTTTTGGTCTCTGCCAGTACAGAAAAAAAGACTACGTACAAAGACGCGCACAAAGACTGACAGAGTCATTAATCATCGTCGTGATCAGAGAGATTCAGGCCTCACATTGGGGTCCGAGATCGTTTGTCTTCTGATTGCCAGTTGGAGACGAGTGCAGCATCACAAAGGGATAACGCGCTCTGCTCTTACTGAATGTGACGTAGCTGCAGGTTGTTACGAGGCTGAATTTACAGACAAACCTTTACTGCTTAATCAAAGATTGAATCCACCTGGCTCTGACTCATTACTGGCGATTCATCATGTTGCCCAAGCACGCACACATTTAAGCATCATTTATTATGTTTGAACATTTTCCACTTTATCACAAGTGTCATCAGAATGACAGACAAACATCTGTGCAACACACTTATGCCCTTATTCCCTTTCCTGCCTTGTCCAACCAAAGTGTGTGTTACCCTGGCCTAGATGCCACAGCTGGAACCAATCTCTCCTCTACCAACAATGCACGCTGTAAAGTATGCCATCAGTTTGCCTTGGATCTGTGTGTGTGTGTGTGTGTGTGTGTGTGTGTGTGTGTGTACACATTCAGCAACCAGTCGACCACATCAGTGCCAAGGCTTCCTGGCAGCATGCAGTGGGTCCTCCAGCTGTTGCTTCCTTGAACGAGTCAACCCAATTTTTAAACGCTGTCCTATCTGTCAAACAGCTTGACGGCAAATTATCTTCGCCGTTCAGCCTAATAAACAAACGCCGTCAGTGAAGTAGAAAGGATATCCAGAACCCTGAAAGCATGCAGGACAACGTCGCCTCGTTTAGTTTTTTCTTAATCAGTCATCCGTACTGACTGCAGGGCATGTTATGAACACCTGCGATCACCAGATGACAGAGTGCACAGCAGGGAGCTCTGATCACTCATTCATCAAATCTGTTGAATCCACTTCACTCTTGAAGAGAGGATGACAACTGATACATTAATGTGCAACTCAAAAGCAGGTGTGACTCATATGTAAAAGACAAACTATTTTATTTTCTTAAAATAAAATGTGCAACTGTGACAACTATGATGAGCTTTTGTGCTCATTTCCAGCTCCCTATTTTTATTCTTGGACTCGAGTGGAGTTCCTTTGCACGATTCACAGGTTCACAGTAATTCTTAACTTATACTGTGTAGCCCCTCACTTCATCCTCTGTCTAAAACAAGTCAGTGTAGCTCCTCTCACTTTAAAGCCACCCCCCACAACTTTAAGCCGACTTTCTTCTAATTGGCTGCTCTTTGCAATCAGAAGGTTTGAACAGCACTTGATCACAGGCAGAGCTATATCCCATCTCTAAGACATCATACAGATCCAAGAGTAGAAAAAAACTGTCTGAAAATGAGCGATTAGAGCAGTCTGAAGCCTGAACTTTTGGCTCATAGGCATTACGTATTCTTATTTACATACTCTGACATCCCAGAAAGTTGATTCTGTTCATCTGGATGTAGCGTATTCTGTGGGAGAAACGTTTCGTCACTCATCCGAGTGACTTCCTCAGTCTCAGCTGACTGCAGGTTTCCCCAACCTTATAAACAGTATATTTGCATAATGACTGAAACTAGCACCACTGACTAACAATGGGCCATGAGGTCAGTTTCATGATTATGCAAATTGTCATGACCATTGATCAATGGCCATGAGTACTATTCACAGAGAGTTGGGGAATGGCTGCAATCACAGCATTGTAAGATGGTGAAAGAGGATTGCCGGATGCGGATGGCACAACACAGAAGAGCTACCTCGTCAGGCCAAGACTCCGCAGTATATTTACACCTGCAGGCCAGTGGCCACTCGTTCGATGATGAGGATGTGAACATCCTGGACAGGGAGGAATGCTGATTTGAGCAAGGAGTCAAGGAGGCCATTTACGTGAAAAGGGAACGACCATCTCTGAACTGAGGAGGGGGCCTTAGATTGCTGTGATTGCAGCCATTCCCCAACTCTCTGTGAATAGTACTCATGGCCACTGATCAATGGTCATGACAATTTGCATATTAATAATCATGAGTTCCATTGTTAGTCAATGGTGCTAGTTTCGGTCATTATGCAAATGTACTGTTTATAAGGTTGGAGAAACCTGCGGTCAGCTGAGACTGAGGAAGTCACTCAGATGAATGACGAAACGTTTATCCCACAGAAAACGCTACGTCCAGATGAACAGAATCAACCTTCTGGAATTAACATTAACATGAATCAAAGATGGATTATGGACAGATAACTAGATTTACTCTAAGCCTCATCAATCAAAGCTGTCCACAGTTGCCTTTATTTTTCCTTCTTTCCCTGAACAGATCCCATCCTGTCCTGCAGGATAAACCTCAGTGACTCTGGCTGAGCAGGGAGATCCTGGCAGTCTGCTGGACCTTCTCAGCAGGCACAGAGACGAGGACAGGAGGGTCTTTGTCCATCCGTGTCCAGCAGCAGCACCAGGGACTCACTGCTCAGTTGGAGAAATAAGACCTTTGCTTTCTTTTTCAGCTCATCTGTATTCTCTTTGTCACTAAATCTTTCTTCTTGTAATTCCCTATGTGCTTGTTATGTTGGGAATACTTGGGAACACCTCTGTAAATACAGGAAACTGTTTGAAACTTTTCTACCAGTTTCTCAGATTAAGAGAACAGTCCATCTGTTCTCCATCTGTTCTCCTCTCCATCTCTGAGCTGGTGCTGGCTGGCTCGTCTTCCTACTCCTCTTCCTCACACACTGCTGAATTTGTCCTGGTGTATCATCAGGGGTGGAAAGCCTCTGTCCCATCACCTCTCACCCTGCAGCAGTGGCTTTCTCAGTCTGTCCTGACTCTGGACACTTGCAGTCCTAAACAAATGAAATCAAACACGGCAGTTAACAAAAGCGGCAGCAAGTGTTCATCAAACTGAAGAAAGTTTATCAAATGTGTGTTAAGATGTAGGGTTAAAACACAATTTTAACTTATGATCACATGTTCATACTTTGTATTTTTTAAATCAGAGAAAGGGGAAACGGGACACAAAATCCTGCAGAAATGTTGGTGTTTATAACAAAGGTGACCGGCTCAGGTGGTATAAAAGCTCTA
>VUQI01040969.1:26966-41857 GCA_015106735.1 Paratilapia polleni | reverse complement strand
AAGCAGTGAGGTTACACTTTTGCAGTGAAGGTGTCACGACCCCCAGTCCTCCTGGCCTGGCCTGCCTGCTCTCCCTGTCTCTCCCTCTCTCATTCTATCTCTCCTCTGTCCGGTGTGTGTGTGTGTGTGTATGTGTCTGTTCGTCTTCTGCTTGGTTTTCAGGGCTGAGTCCACACCTGGGAGCAGTTAGGTGATGATCTCACCTGTGGCGCACTCGGCCATCACCTGCTGCTCTTCTTAAGGCTGAAGGATTTCCTCAGTCGTCGCCAGATCGTTGCATCAGCTACGGTATCTACAAGTGTAGCGCTAGCTGGCATCCCTTTTGAAATCTAATTTTGTATAACGACTCTGTTCTGCATTCAGGCTTCCCTTCGGCACTTGGGACTTCTCTCCGGAGATTGTGGGGAGTCTCCGTGTTCGTGTGTGCGTGTGCCCTTGGACTCTCCCGTGGACCCAGCCCCGGAATCCCGCAGCCTTCTCCTTTTGTAGTTCTCTTACTTGCTCTCGCTTACATTCCCTGTTTGTTACAATAAACCGGCTAATTCTGATTCTGTGTCCTGCGTGTGAGTCCTACCTCAGTCCTCGGCCCTGACAGAAGGCACCTGCAGTTACTGTGTTACAAAATGAATTCATAATTTCGCTTCTATTTCCTACAAAGCTTGTAGAAATAAAATGTTTCTCTGTACCAGTAATATTCATATTGAAATCAATATAATAAATAATTAATAACTTAATACATTTGAATTTGTGTTGTAAAGGATTTTTAACCACTAAATCATATAAAATCTATTAGAGTCAACCATGAGGTGGCAGCTGACTAAGATGAGCAATTTAATTACTGTCTCACTGGAGTCAAAACATCAGGCTTTCATGGAGTATTAACACCGGCTAGCGCCTGCTTGTACCATTCATGCAAAAAAAAAACAAACAAAAAGAAAAACATGGAAAAGCTCCAGTTCCTCACACAGCTTCATAACTGGTAGGATGACAGATGTTCTTTGCATTTATTATTTGCTGAAGAAGACAGGCCATATTACTGAAGTTTGCTCAGTAAATCACAAGTACAATACTGTTCTAATATTTTATAACATACAAACTACAGAAAACAGTCACAAATAAAATCTCTATATTGTTCCTTAACAATGAGTTATTTAATGTAGAGCCAGTGGCAGATGCCAGGGGTGGCAACAGCCACCACAGACCACACCACTTTGTCCACAAGCCCATTAGGCAAATACACAAAAAGTCACAGGATTGAAGTTAAGTCCAGTAACTACTGTTAGCTGCACTCTTTTGCAGACCTATTACTCTACAGCCACTGTTCCCACAACAAGACATTTAGACAGCATAGATTGTAATTACATTATGATCTTTATCAGCAATTAAGAGATAATAAATTTAACAATTGTTTCCAATTTTAAAATCATTGCAGGTTTACATAGCTTGTTGTACATGAGTCCTCATGTACTTACATGAGTCCTCATGTACTTACATGAGTCCTCATGTACTTACATGAGATGAGATCTCACAATAACAACTGTGCTGAAAGCAGTTTAGAGATGCAGGAACAGTGATTTCAAAGGGGAAATAATGAAATTAAATTTCAAATTTAAATCAGGATTAATTTTAGATTTTCATGGGCCGATTCCCAAAACCTTTTTTGTACCCTGTACATCTCAGTGATTCCTGCATAAAGAAATGAAAAGAGTGAGTGAACAACAAAATTTAATATTCAGCCTACAGCAATTTACCATGCAGAAAAAAACGGACATCAGTTTCTGTGCCACCCCAAGTTCAAACTGCCTGGTTATGCACTACTAGGTCTACTACTAGACCACTGTCGTGTCCTTTTCTGAGAAAGTGTTGGTTAATCAATTTCATCCAACTTCTCCAAATGACTGGCCGAGGCGCTCATGCTGTCAATCCCAGAGGTGCAGAATCATCACAGGCTGAGATTCATGAACAGAAGACGACTCACCAGGGTTGGAAACAGCATGTTTACCAGCCATTGTTCTAAGTGAAGCTATTTCAGCTTCCAGCAGCTCTGACGAGTGATGACTGTGCCCTGTAACAGAGATGCAGCATTATTTACATAGGTGCATGTTAAATGACTGGAAATGTGTTTTCTTGCTGAATCTACTGATTCTTTTGTATAGCTGCAAAGCATGAATGGCTTAGTAGTTAAATAATCAAAACCTATTGGCAACACATTATCACATAGCAGGGGTGTGTTTGTTTAGTTATTTTACCCTTCAAATTAAAAGCCAAACTGTGGACAGAGGCATGTGTGCAATAAAATCTGTTTTTTACTTCTTTTGTTTATATATACAGAATAATCTCTTTTTGGTATCTCTGTTCAGCTGTGTTGTCCTTGATTTGTGTACTGAGTACTCTCCTGAACACTGCTGAATGTAAGCACAATGAGAGAAACTAAACCGAGAGTCAGATTCCTTGTATTCAAAGACATACCCAGCCAGTAAAGATTCAGTATGATTAAAAATATGTATTAAATCATCAAATAAATAAAGTCAGTCATATATTCTGTTGCCATACCCAAATTTCATAAACAGAAGAAAACTTACCCGAGTCAGACACAGCCTTTTTACCAGCCACTGTTCAACTGAAGTGTAATGCAATGCGCTAAGAACAGGAACGGCAGCTTTAACAGCACAAAAGAAATGAGGTGTGGCATCTCTGAACCCTTGACATCTTTTCACTCCTGAGTTTTCAGCGTAATATGCAGAGGAAAAAATATTTACTGCAAAAAATAAGTAAATAAATGCAACAGACTTTCAATCACTCAGCTGTGGCGAACATGGTGTACTTTGCTGTGGTCTGCTGGGGGAGCAGCATCAGAGCTGGAGACACCAACAGACTGAATAAACTCATCAGGAAGGCTGGCTCTGTGACTGGCTGCAAACTGGACACTTTTGAAACTGTGGTGGAGAGGAGGTCCCTGAACAAACTGACCTCCTGACCACCCCCTGCAGCACCTACTGGACAGGCAGCGGAGCACCTTCTCTAACAGACTGATTCAGCTCTGCTGTCACAAGGACAGGTACCACACACTATCACCTCTATAATGGCAGATATTATTATTATTATTTATTGCTACTGTAACAAAAGAATTTCCTGAATATGGGACAAATGAAGTCTTTCTTATGGTAAATGGTAAATGGACTGGTACTTATATAGCGCTTTTCTACTCAGATTCTGTGTACTCAAAATTCTATTCTATCTTATTCTATAAAAACATATGTTTGGAGAGCAGCTATCCTGTGAGGAAAAACAGGATACATTAAAATGTATCCTATTAAAAAAAAAATCACAGCTGGATTTAAAGGCTTGAGTGACATGGTTAACTGTGAATATCTACAGTGGGATTAAAAATATTAATGAAAAATTAACGTGATATATTTAACAAAGCAGCTGGTTAACTGGTTTCTCATACATGTTAACCTGAAAATGGGGCAGCCCGCAACTGTTGAACTTGTTTATATGAAGGATTTATTTCATATAAACAAGGAGTGTCCTGTGCTTTAACCTTTATTTATTTTTACTTTATTTTCACCTTTATTTCACCTCTCTTGAATCGCTCACATTCAGCCTGTGGAGGGAGCTCTTAATATTTACTCTCCATTAAACGCGACACTACACGCCATCTTTGTTATGGGCGAACTACGTAGGCTGATGACGGAGGTGTTTTCTTCACTGTGATTGGTGGAATCGCCCCATGCCAAAGGTCGCGGATATTTCGCGCTCTTCATTCACAATCAGTCTGGCGCGTTATTGAAATTGCTGCATTATGTTAAGAAATATGAACCTTGGGTTCATTTTGGGAAAAGTTCGAAAAATATCCGTGTAGGTTTTTTGCACTTTGGGTTCTCACACACGTGTGTGACACTTCGGGAAATGTTTGGAGCACTTTTGGGGTCTGTGAGAAGCTTTGAGACTAACAACTAGCGAAGACAGCTAGCTTGTTGTTTTACAGTAACACATTTCTTCTGGCAACAAACGGACGCACACAATGTTTTTTTTGTTCAGTTGTTCATTCAGACAGACGTAGAAGTGAATGACAAACTGTTGCAGTAAGTTCCGGTTCGGCTTTATCGGTGAGTGTTTTCTTTCCCTTTGTTTGTGTAAGTTCCTGGGCGCCATGTCAGGAGTAATATCATTTTTACAGGTTAACTATTGTCAGTGACCTCTATAAATAACATGTGAGTGTGGTGTACATTAGCTTTTTTATACCCGTTTTGATTCAGCAGAACTTCCTGCTTATCTGTCGTGACATTGACTAAAAAGTGCTGTCAAAACACTCAAAATATACTTAAGGAAAATGTTTCTTAGTAGCGCTGATAAAGGCACTGTTCTCTCCGTTTTGCTTTTAAAGTAGTTATTAAGATTTCTCAGTATCTACAGTATGCATTTATCACAACACCAACACAGCATAGCGACCCACAATCGGGACAGCTAAATAAAAAGAAAACAAGAGAGCAAAATAAGTCAGAACACACCACGCAACAAACACAAACATAAATGCATGAACTATGAGTAAGCATGCACATGCGTGCTCTTACATATATAATAATAAAACAAAAAAAAAAAAATCTAAATACCTCCTTTTTTTTCCTTCCCCAGCTGACTTTTCAACCTGATATTAGCTTTCAGGTACATGTCTTTATGCAGTTATTTTAAATGTTTAAGCATTTATTAACATTTCTCAGTACATACACAATACACACGGGTTACTAAAAAATCGTCACTACTTTCCTAATTTTTTTATTTAAAGAAAACCAGACAACTGAAAGTAAAATGTATTATATTAAATACAGACAAACATGCATATATTTCATAGAAATAAAACATTCATGTCTAACTGTATGAAGGACCTAAATAAATAAATACATGACTCGGTTTTTAAAAAAAAATCCAGTTAAATGCAATAAATATAATATAAAGAATTAAATATGGGCAATAATTAATTTTAAATATGACATAAATTGCTATTTCTGATTTAATTTGTTATTAATTTAAATATGTCCCTTTTTTTACTTTTTCATTTTCTTATTTATTTGTTTATTTATTCATTTATTTATGTATTTATTTAATTTTTTTATGTATTTAGTCTTTTATTTAGATGGGGATCCTTAGCAGGAATCGGTTTGTGGAAAATTAGTTTATATGGCGTGCAGTTTGGACCACTGGGTCTCTAGGAAAGGATAGGAGTTGACCTGTGTGTGACAGTGTTTTGTTTTGCTTTAGGTCTCCTCAGATCATGGCTGGTGTTGTGGCTATGACTTCTGTCATTGAAGACTTTGACAGCCAGGTATTTTATATGTATCAAATGCATCAGCTGTTACATTGAATATTGCTTTTCTTCATTCTCTTGCATTCTCATGTTTGAATAAATTTGTCACCCTTTTACCAGCCTTGCAAGAAACCTCGAAAAGATGGTAGCAGTCCTGTTGTCAAGACAATCACAAAATATTTCTCTCCTGTGCCCAAGCCTGTGGAGAAACCCTTCTCTCCTCCCCGCTCCAACAACATCATGGACTACTTTAGCAAGAAGGCTCCATCCTGTAAAGAAAAGACCAGCTCACCAGAGCAAGCTAAAGAAGAAGTGAGGCCTCACTCTGCAGAAAAACACACCAACCCAGAGGCAATGAAACAGCCACCTCAGAAACGGGGTCGAAAAACCAGCAAAGCTGCAAGGAAACTTGTGGGGGCTGAAAGTGTTGGTTCCACCGAGGAAGCGAGCTGCGTGATTGTACAAGAATCGCATGAAAGCAAAGAACCTGCTGCAGATGGAGTCAGCAGTTATGGGGTCCTTGGCAGTGATACAGCAGCTCTGCTGGCCCAGCTTAGTGCCGATACCTGCATTCCTGCAGGAACATCAGAGGGAAGTGCCACTCAGATTATCACTGATGAGCAGGCTGAAAAAGATCATCATCAGGAAGATGGGTCCAAATGTGGAAACAGTGTTGAACTTAAAACGGCACTAAACAGTATCGAGTTATCTCCAATTGTACCTTCAAAGGATGAAGCAAAACAGGTCAGAACTGCAGCACGAAATGCCAGGAAAAGGCAGCAACAGGAGGCAAAGCAGTCAGAGCCAGAGGAGAAAGAAACGGAGAGCTCCATCGGTGATGTTAGCATGGAAGTCAATCTGGATGAGTCCTCTCAGTTAAACAGCAGCACAGTGAGAATCTCCTTCGAGGACTTTGTACGGAGTCAGAGTCAGGATGAGCCTGAAGAGAACAGAGAAGATGAAGAGGTTAAAGAAGATGACAGTAAAATAACAATAGGGGCAGAGGAAATGAACTCAGATGAGCTTGACGTCCCCAAACCTAAAGAAAGCCCAGTTTCTAGGGAGCCATCATCTCAGGTTTCACCCCGAACTGTCACCATCCAGGCTGAGGTGCACGTCTCACCCAAACAAGAAGCAGCCAAGACAGCGGGAAAGTTAGCTTCCATCTTTAACCGGAAAAAAGGAGCACGTAGTCCTGCTGAGGGAGCCTCACCTTCTCAAACAGAGCCTGGACACCAGCTTCCTTCTCTGACTAACAAACGGAAATCCAACGTAGTTCTTCAAGAGGAGGATCTAGAGCTGGCGGTGCTTGAGAGTGAATCCACTCCCAAGTGCAGTGAAGTTGAGAGGAAGCAGTTCATGGCCGCGTTCAAACAGCCCAGTGTGGATGGCTCCAAATCCAAACCTGTTAAGAGCCAAGGCAAGCAGAAAAGTTTGGATGCTGCTGAGAAAGTTGCTGAAATTGACACTGAAATTCTTCCCCCTGTTGAGAAAACCTCTCAGTCCTCTCTGGGAAACAAACCCAATAAGAAGAAACCAGCAAGACAAGGGAGAAGGAAAGCTAAAGAGAAAAAGGAGGCAGTGAACACATCTCCTGCTGCTGCACCTGCTGAGGAAGAAACAGTGACCACGACAGCTGAGGTTGAGGAGAAAAGGCCAGAGTCTCCCATCACCTCAGCTCCCTCCATCCCAGCTGTGAGAAGATCCAGACGGGAGGCTGTAATCCGGAAAGCACCTGAAACCATCCCGACGACTCCCATCAGAAAAACCAGGAAACAAACCGAGTCAAAGGGTGCCGATGCTGCTGCTTTACCTCAGCCTGAGGACAGCCCTGTAAAGATGTCCACCCCAAAGACATGCAAGTCCAAATACGGTGTCTTCAGAGCAGAGATGATGTGTCCACCTGATGAAAAAGAAAGTCCAATCAGGTGACGCATGCGTGCATTTTCTTTAATACTATTTGATGCTCTCCCTGCTAAATGTATCCATTTTTACACATCTGTATTTATATGTAAAAGTTTTTAATTTTCTTTTTTTTTTTTTTTAAGGATGAAATTTACTAGATCCATTAAAAATATTTCTATGTCCAAGGCTGAAGGTGAAAGTGGTATAAACACATTTTTGACTACTAAAGTAAGTATAGTGTTTTTTTCCTACTTTGACAAACTGTAACTTGTCAGGGAATAAGATATTTAAAGTTATAACCATCATAACTGTGGTCTGAGGATGATGAAGTGCTTGTTTTATTTCATCTTATTAAGACATTGAGTGAGTCCAAGAAGAGGAAACGGGCAAAGAAGTTGGTGGAAAAGGCCAAAGTGATTCAGCAGAATAAAAAAGCTGTGGAGGAGAAGAGCACGTTGAGGCGTTCATTGCGAACTGAGGCTTCCATCAAGAGGAGCTACTGTGAAGATGAGGTACAGTCAGTGGCAAGCAAGGAAGATGAATTGTATGTTAAAATGAGGTTGTGAATGTGAGGTGTTGTATCAACTATGTAAATATGAACTAAGGCCATAAAATTACACACATACATTAATGTACTAAACTTCACATTTAAGTCTCAGACTTAAACTGTAATTTTTCACTCTTATTTCAGATTTTAACCAGAGTTTTTAATATCAAACCAGTTTTAAATCAATGTTTAAAAGGGCTCACAGCAATAATAAGTTCACCACTCACTGAGTTCAGACTTTTTTATTTTATTTTTAAGGCTTTGGCTCTTGTTATGTTATGCAAATTGATACAAATCTGAACAGTTATCACTCTTAATGAGTCGGACCTAAATTTTACCTCGCCGACTCCCTCAGGAACACTTCAAGAGCACAACCTGCAATACGACACCAAGAAGGTATTCACTCTTTTTATTGCTTGTTTGTGTTTGTCAGGATTCTGTCATCTGCGTGGAGGACGACCAGACCTCCTCTCCTCTCAAAGAACCAGAAAAGAGTAAAACTCAGAAGCCTTTACGCAGTCTCAATGATGTTCTGGGCAAAGCCGCACCACCTGGCAAAGAAACCAAAGCCACCTCAGGTAGTTTTTATACTCTGCTCTTAACTAAAACTATAACGATTTCTTTGTAATCTCTTCTAACGGATATGTGTTTTCTTTGCTTAAGGCTCCAAAGCGGGCTCGCAGGGCCAAGAGAAGACTGCTCGGAAGGTGTCAGCTGTAATTTCCATCTTTGATGACAGCAGCCTCGAGGGCTCTGAAAACTCGCAGGATGACGAGCAGTTCAGGGCACGCCGAGAATTTCTGAAGAGCGGTTTGCCCGAGTCCTTTAAAAAGCAGATAGCCAAGACGGCTGCCACGAAGGAGGCGTACTCTGTGTCCTGTTCCTCCTTTCAGCCAGTGACACACACCATGCAACGACCAAATGGTAGGCTGGTCATAGAAATACACATATGGTCATCTTCATTTGACGAGTCAAATATCAAGCCAGACGTTTAAGGCAAAGCTTCTTTTCTGTGTGTATTGACAGGTTGCTCTCTTTGGAGTCTGCCGTGGCCTGAATCTTCATTACTGTGTCGACTAAAAGAGCTTTGGAGTCAAACATCCAACTCTCTTCCATCAGTCAGCGGCTCGCTTTGTGTGAAGACAGCACCAGCCTGCAGGAGCTTTTGTAAAAGGGTATGCTGGTGTCATGGCCTCATACTCAACACTTATCACTTAATGACCAGCTTTAACCCCTCCTATTAAAGAGTGGACTTTAATTTGTATCTTTTCTTTCCAGGGTTCAGGCTGGAGACCTGAGATTTCTGAAAGTGTTCGCCAGCTTCTAGTGGAGGAGTTCAGCACCTCCAACCCTCAGTTCCCTGCAGAGATGTTCATCACTCGCTTCCTGAAGAAACGTGCTGACCATCAGAAGCAGTTTACAGACTTAGGTCAGTGTCTGATAAGCAGTTACATGCAAGCATATGTGTGTTGGACTGCAAACATCGGGCTGCAGTAGCAGTTTATTCTAGGTGTTAATCACAATCTCCTTAGGCATTCAGTGTTAACCCTGCATTTAGTTAACAGCATCTACAAAGAGAAAAGGACACAAGTGCTTATCCTGAATTATCCTGAACAAAAACTGAATTTACTTTCTTAGATCCAGAAGCTGTGACAAGAGCCACAAGCACCTCGATGCCAGCTGAACCAGTGGGAGGGAAGAGGAAAAGGATGAACGATGAAGGGGAAAATACAGCGAAGGCGGCTAAGAAGCGGCGATCCAACCATTCAGAAGAGACCATCTCCACAGCTGACCCAGAGCCAACAAAGCGTGGAGGCCGTACGAGAAGATCTCAAAGATCCAAGCGAGAAAAGGAGGCGGAGGAGGTGACAGAGAAAACTAAGCCTTCACTCCAACCTGCTCCGATCCCACCTGAAGATGACAGTGTGTGCATAGTGGATGATTTGCTTTCAGCAGAGGACACAAGGAAAAAAGGTGTGGTAGCTTTGTGTATGTGTGTGTGGTCTGAATCACTGCTCTTATCTTAAAGGAAAACATCCTTAAAGATATGACCGAAATAGAAAGTGATCTTGTGTACTCTGATGGTTTAAGCTGCTTTAAAAGGTGCTTTTAAGGTGTTTTGTGATGAAGTTAGTATATTTGTGTTTACAGCCTGTTTTCTGCTGCCACCAACTGGCCAAAAAAAATATCAGTAATTGCAACCTCAGATTACCATCTGAAACTCACTCTGCTGTATTGTTTATTTTTTTTCTATAGATGTAGTGAAGGAGGACGTGTTGTGGACGGATAAATATCTGCCGCAGCACTCCAGCGACATCATAGGCAACACCGCCTCAGTGAGGAGGCTGCACAGGTGAGGAAGTTGCATAATGCTGAGTAATTTGCATAATAATGTGCCTTTTAAAATGTTTACAAATTAGTGCCATATGGAGAGAAATACTGACTACATGTATTCTTTTCTGGATAGCTGGCTAAAGGAATGGAAACTCCGTGCAGACCGAGAAGAAAGAAAAAAGCAGAAAGACAAGAAACAAGAGGAGGGCAGCTATGGTGAGAGATTAGAAGAACACTTTTTTGGTTCATAACTACTTCTGTTAGCTGCATATTTGTTTTAACTGCATGTTGTTGTTTTTTATGCCCAGACTCAGACTGGGATTGCGGAGAGGAGGAATCTCAGGATGGAGAGGACATGCTGTGTAATACAATCCTGATCATGGGACCAACTGGAGTAGGAAAGACTGCTACAGTCTATGCTTGTGCCCAGGAGCTGGGCTTCAAGGTACAAACATGTCACATGCTCTTCAAAACAGTGCATTCACTTGGTACCTTGATACCTACATAACTTCATTTCTCAAATTCTCTCTTTAGGTGTTTGAGGTGAATGCGTCATCTCAGCGAAGTGGCCGTCTTATTCTGTCCCAGCTGAAAGAAGCCACTCAGTCACATCAGGTGGATAGTCAGGGGGTCAACGCCCACAAACCTACCTACTTCAATAGCTATGGCACGAGCAGTAGCACCGGCTCCGTCAGGCCTGGATCTTCTCCAAGTATGTGCAGGGCATTATGAAAAGATCTGCATGAGAATATTACAAAAAAATGATGTGCTGATTGTCTTCCACATCTTTCAGGAAAGGTGAACTCTCCTCGCAGGGTGGTTTCCTCCCCCAGGAAGCCCCAGTCGCCAAGAGGTGCTAAAAAAGGAGGCCTGGCTCCAACCTCTTTAGCTAAATTCTTTAAAACCGGGGTACCCACCACCAAGGAGCCACCTAACACTGCAAAAAGTGAGCAAACAGGTAAATTTTAATCTTTGATGATATAATCTCCATGAAAATTTTTCATCAGGACTTTAATAGTAAGTATTGTACTTTTTTATTTTTTATTTTTTCTTCATTTCTTCTTCCAGCTGCTTCCAAGAAAGCGGTCAAAGGAAATGAGTGTGGCAGTACACATAAAGAGCTTTCAGTGAAATCCCCACCAGCTCCCACTCCCAAAACGAAGAACAGTGAAGAACACAGCAAGAAGACGGCGACGTCACTCATCCTGTTTGAAGAAGTGGATGTTATTTTTGACGATGACTCAGGGTTTCTAGCTGCAATCAAGACATTCATGACCACGACCAAGAGGCCCGTCATCCTCACTACCAGTGGTTAGTACGAGTAGAAAAATTAAAAACGATGTCTTAGGTTCAGCCTGCGTTGATGGTGTGTTTATCCACTGTTTTGTGTATATTGAGTTTAAATCTTCTTTGTTTTGTAGATCCTGCTTTCAGCAGCATGTTTGATGGAAGCTTTGAAGAAATCCACTTCAAGGCGCCGTCTGTGGTGAGTAGAGGATTATTCAGCCTGATTGCTTCACATCTGAGTCGATCAGTGTGGTGTTAATCAGTTTTTCCGCTGTCCTCCTCTCTTCCCTGCTCCAGTCGAATGCAAGCAGCTACCTGCAGCTGCTGTGTCTGGCGGAGGACATGAGGACAGACCCTGCAGACATCAGGTCTCTGCTCAGACTCAATGGTTGTGACATCAGGCAGAGTTTACTGCAGCTGCAGTTCTGGACTCGCAGTGCAGGCAGTCGCCACGCGGCGAGGATATTGGTGCAAACTGGCAAAAATGGTAAGATGATGATCAGGAAAATTTTGAGCAGACAAGTTTTCAGTACCTTTGATTTGCTGTATGAATTACTATTAAATTATTAAATTGCTGTAATTCTAAGCTAAGTATTTCCTCTTCCTTTGCTTAGAAGCTGAACTAAAGCCAGAACCTGAAGAAGCAGCAGAGAAGTCTGTGACTGTCACTTCCACTTTGCCTCCCTGTGACACTGGCTGCACTGAGAGCAAGCTGGGCCTCCTGAATAATAAGCCAGAGAGAGACATTTGGGAGCTGCTCAAGGTAAACTGTTCATTTACCTCATGCATTTACCACTGGAACTGCAGCTCAGTAAATCCTTTCTGTTTACGGTTTGCATTACTGGCAGTTGAGTGGCACTTCAAATTTTTATTTTAAAATTTACTCTTCATACCTTCCAGTGTCTCACTGGTTTGAGTTTCTGTTAATCCGCCATCAAAATCCACTCAGTGCAATTTGAAACTTGATCAGCATAGCTAATGCATATTAATGAAACACATCTGCTATGACTGATACTTTTAGGATTTTAATAGTGTTTAAGGGGCCACGTAGCATTGTGTTCAAAAGCTATAATGTTTTAAAACTCATTGAATAAAAATACTTAAGAGGTGTTAAAGACAATTTGACTGTAGTGTGGCAGAGGTATAGCAACACATTAGCAAATAAAAGCATAGTTCCTCTGGCTCAGACTTGTTGAATGATCAGCTCCTGATAGACCTGCACACTAATTTGTAACTCAAGAGTAATCTGAGCCATTTTTGCAAGATTTATTGGAGGGCTTAGAATCCCACAATAAATGGACTTCCTGATTTGAGAACTCAAACCTAACTTTGACAAAGGTATGAACTCTTTCTAGGTTTTGGTTAGAGGCACAGTATGCTCCACAGTCTATAGTGTGTGGACCAGTTAAGTCTTCATCAGAATCTCATGCAGGTAATTTGGCTGCTGCAGAGCAGCCAAACAGAAACATGAAGGATTGTTCATCGATCTAACATAAAATTACAGCGAAGAAATCTGTATCTCCACCGGGGAAATTATGTTTTAGTGAAATCATCATTCATGTGACCCAAAAAAATTTTTAGGTGTGTGTGTCCTGCACGATGTTACAGAAGCCCTAATACACATCCACTCATTGGATAATGACTGGCTTAATGGACGGAAGAAGCAGACACTGTTCTTTGGCACTATTATGACTCTGCCAGACTTTTAATGACTCACATAGCACTTTGAGCTGAGTAGGATTTAAATGTATACACTATAATGGAGTGTGTGTTTTTCTGCAGAGCCGGAGTCTCGTGGAGGAGCCTGTTTGTTGGGAGCTGCTGACTGATGGCAAACGACGAGGAGTCGACTTGCTCTACTCCAACATGGAGACCCTTTTACCTCTACCACTCACACAGCTGACTACCTCTACCTGTAACCCAGAGCAGTGTGTTTCCATATCACAAGACCAACCTTCTGCCAGTCCAAAAGAGCAGCCATCATCCACGCTGCCATCAGATGCCCGACTATCGGCAGAGACAGCTGATTGTTCGGATAGCGGCAGTCCGGTCAAAGTGTCCAACAGAATGAGGAAGAACAAGAGGAGACATCATCTACCTGACCAGGGTGGACCTGACTCTGACTCTGACTCTGACTCGGAGGATAGATTTCTTTCTCTGTGCAAGCCGCAGGTCGTTCCTCGGGCAAAAGAGGAAGTCAAAGATGGTTTAGATTCAGAAAGGGTTCAAAGGAAGCCACTGACTCCTGAGGAGCGGGTAAAAAGTCTCCCAGTCTCACAGTGTCTAGAATCAATAGCAGACTTCTTAGACAACATGTCCTACATGGACTCGTTGCTTGACAGAGCTGACGGTCACAGAGGAATGTCACCTGTAAGTGTGGTCATAAAAGACGGGATGACAGATGAGTCATGTGTGGAGACTGACAGAGGGAGCTCGATGACAGGAGCTGGCTTGGAGATCCAGGCGGCTGTGGAGGCTCTGAGCTTCCACAAGTGTCGGGTTTCAGTAGCGGAGGCCTGGGAAAAAGCACGACAGCTCGAAGGGGGGCTCGGCAAAGAGGCTGTAGCAGAGCTCAGCCTCCCAGTGGCTGCTCATCAGGGAGGTTTCAGCTTCACGCAGGACGGCCCCTGTCAACCACAGTGAGTTTAGACATTGTGAGGACTTCTGATTTTGTAAACTCAAAGTATGATGTTGCCCAGTTTAATGTCTGATGTTACTTTCCAGGTTGGTCCAGCAGAGGAGAGAAGTGGTGGAGAGTCTGATGCTCAAAGGAGTGTTTGGTACTCTTGGCAACAGTCCAGCAGCTGCTCTGGACTATTTACCAGTCATACGCTCCATCTGCAGATCCGAGCAGCTTAAGGAGCAAGGCAAAGTTAAGCGAAGGTGAGGAAAGAGTTATTGCTTCTTCACCTGGTCAGCAGCAGCGGGTTTAGGTTTAAACTGTGGGCAAGATGTGGCAAGGGTGATGTGTAGGTTTTGTTTTGACACGCTTCACTACAAGGCCACAAATAGATGTGTTGCAAAATGGTGCATGCATGCACCAAACACTGAACTGTTTATTTTTTCCCTCTCCCAGGTTCCTGCACTACCTCGATGCGATCCACTTGGGTCTTGAAAAAAGCACTCTACAGCTCCTTGCTGAAGATTTCCCTTAAAGAGACGACGAGACGCACAGCCCTTAAATAAATATTCTTTGGCTCTCAGATGGTTGTGTTGTGTAAAATCAGCAAACATAAATCGGTGTTCTCCTCTGAGATGGACACTGGTTAGCTGGTCAGAGGTGTGTGAGCACAAAGGAAGGTTTCCACATTATTGCCAACATAGAGGTGACTTAATACTAAAGATTTATTCTCAGCTAAAGGACAGACAACTACATAACCTCACGTGACATCTTTTGGTGCTCTAATAACTTAAATTTTACAGTTTTATCTCATTTTTGTAATATTAACCTATGCTTGAGTGTATTCTTTTTGTACAGTAGTGCTTTATAGGGTTGCTACCGGTGCTTTT